>LNAC01000084.1:2602800-2747711 GCA_002007465.1 Ailurus styani | reverse complement strand
GGTGAGGTCGCGGGTCGGCGAGAGCTAGTGCGGTCGCTTGCGGTTGGCCAAGTTGGTTAGCTTTTGAGGCGAAAAAGCCTCTACCCAATAAGGAAAAAAAAAAAAAAAAAAAGAGGTTCCGTGTGGGAGTCCTGGGGCTGCCGGGGTTGGAGTCCGCGTCCACCGCTCGGGGACCTTGGGCGAGGGACTCAACCTCCCTGAGGTGGTTTCCTCGCTTGGCAGATGGGGAAATGACAGTTGCCTTTTGCCGGGAATGTTGGGCGGGGAGTAAATAAGATGATGCACGTGAGGAGCCGAGAGCGGGGCCTGGCACCTGGCGAGGAAGTGAGCCGCACTCGGCAGGTACGCTCGCTCCGGCTGCGCTTCTTCCCCGCGCGGGCGGGGCGGCGGGCCCAGCCGGGGGCGGTCGCGCCCCGCGGACGTGCCTAGCCAGCCCGGCCCCGCCACTGGGCGCCCCCCACTCGGGCCGAGGATGGAATGTCCAACCTCGTGTTAACCAGGAGTGCTCCACTTGCTCCAAAGCCCCTACCCTTCCACTTTCTAAAAAGAGGTATTTGTGAATTTAGTAATTAAGGGACAAAACGGCGGGGGCGGGGGCAAACGCCGTGAACAGCAGCAGGAAGGCCTCAGGAGATCAGATCTCTGGTGGTTAATTCTCCGACGACCCATGCAGTCTTACTGCCTCCTTGAATTATCAGCTCCCAAAACTTTCGTAACTTCAGGCCAGCCTCTCTGTTTATAAAGTGCCACAGAAAACACAAACTATATTGACGTGAGCAAAATGAAGTCAGGAGAAGAAAGTCTACTAAAAAGCGCCATTTAATTGTTTCCTGTGTGCTCTTGTTTAATCTGTACAGAGACCTACTGAAGAGTTTGGGTTGAACCACACGCAGATGCTTTTCTGAAGTTCAGAAATAGCTGAAAGTTGGCAGTTTCATAGAATTCGACCTATTTTGCTCTCTCCATTTTATACATGTGGAAACTGAATATCAGGGAGAGCAAATAATTTTCTTGTGCTCGCATGTCCAGTAAGTGGGTGAGCTGGGACTCGAAATCAGACTTACCTGATATGTCCAGACCTGCTTCCTAAGTGGTAGGGTATAGTGTCCCAAGTCAGTTTGGCCTCTTGGCTACCTGCGGGCTGCCTCCTTTAGTGAAGGTATGGGCTTCGCAGAGTACAAATACAGTTCTAAGTTTTGTCCTCACAAAACATTTTCTAGGTGGCCAAACTCATGGGCTTTAGTTGACAAAAGTTGGATGGGTTTCTGTGGAATTGCCAAAAGAGTCCCATACTAGATGTGTGGTCTTGGGCAAATGGCTTAATCTCTGTTTCTTCATGTGTTGGCATCTCCATAGGATGATTGTAAGGGAGTAAGTGAAGTAAGGAGTGTGAAAGCTATTACGCAACGCCTGACATAGTTAATGTTTGATAAATGGGAAGAACATTACTTCTTAGATCTAATGGATCCCATTTAGAAAAAATATTTTAAAATCACATTTTTAAATGAAAAGAGTAACAGCAACAGTTGTATAAAGTTGATACTCAAAAAATAAATACCTGGGATCCTTTAAAAAGTTTGCCATCATAGCTTTGCATTCCTTTTTTTTAAGATTTAAAAACATTATTGATTGTGCGTGTGTGCGTGCCAGTGCAGGGAGGGGTTGAGGGAGAAGAAGAGAGAGAATCCCAATCAGACCCTGCTTTGACTGGAGAGCTCCAGTCAGGGTTGGAGCCCAGGACCTTGAGATCATGACCTGAGCTGAAATCAAGAGTCAGATGTTGAACTGACTAAGCCACCTGGGTGCCCCATAGTTTTGCATTCTTAAGGAAAAACAAGAATGGTAGTATCAGAGAACAAAGTATATTAGATTGAAAAGACATCTAGTTTCCTCTGAAAGCTAAGCCTAGATTCAACAACAGAAAATGTGAAACTTTCTCTGCTCCCTTAGACATCCTTTCCTGGCACTTGTTAGAAGCTCTTTTATGATTGTTTGTTTTAATGGACAGGTGGTCTAGGTTGATGGGGGAGAGAAACAATCCCATGGAGGTATCTGTACATCACAGCGATAAAGGAAATGGGGAAACTCACGACTGGAACTCGGCTAACAGTAAACAAGGTATGGAGAGAACACATTTATCATACATATAAGCCCATCAGTCATTGGATCTTTACTGAATAGCTAGTACATTCAGCCCAGAGATAAAGTGCTGGGGATGGGGGATGCTGGTCAAAGTGCCTCTGAAAAGCATATAATATGAGTTGAGAAAAACAACAACTATTCATTTATTTGTTTCTATATTCAGTCATAGTATATTTCTGCAAAAAAAAAAAAAGAGGCAGACCTAGAACGAAAAATCGAATGTGGGATTAAACAATGGAGAAGAGAGATCCAAACCAAATAAGGTCTCCATTCCAATTTCCTATGACATGCAATCTGTTGTCATGGGATAGCAAGACAAAGGGAAATGACTGCTGGCACGCGTGTGGGTTTAATGAGGAGCATTAGTGGAACATACCTTATCTGTCCTCCCAGTGTGGAAAAATCTGTATAAGAGAAGGAAGTCCTTAAAATAGTATCTCATGACCATCACCCCCATGAAAACAGTGAAATCTGAGATGGTGAATCTCCTTTACAAGCCAATCCTAGTATATTTCTTTAAAAAGAAAAGTAGAAAAGGAAAAGCTCTTGGAAAAGAGGAAAGGATTTCCATAGTTTCTCTGTGTATTTTTAGAAGAATGGCATCACTTTGCAGACTTGAATCTAGAGTCTGAGGGTTATAAACCACTTTCCTCAGTGTTTCCACTACATCTTTTCAGCCTGGCTGCTTTTCAGACACATGAGTTTCTAACTCTTATTGGTCATTCCTTAGCTTTAACTAACGTAGTCGTTGGCTTTTTAAGAAACTTGCCCGTCTGGTGGGAAAAGCCTATCTATATGTAAGGTGTCAGGAAAAGGATAATAAAATAGATCCACTTCTGCGAGCACAATAATACTCCTTTAATCTAAGCCAGTGCTATGACTCATCTGCCTGTCTCCTCTTGTGGGATGGAAAGGGAGCTGTCTGTAAACCTTTGGGCAAGCAGCCTGGAGAGGGGAGGGAGGTTCCTCTCACACGCTAGGGCTGCTCCTCGGCTTCAAAACCCCACAGGGCTCTGGCACTGCCATTTTTTTCTAGGCTGAAGTGGCCCTTGGTATTTCGGGATAAAAGGTTGGCGAGGACAACCCCATTTTAAATAACTTGTCTCGAGGTAGATTGTGGCACCAAGGAAGCTCTGCCCAGAGCAATGCTGCCTTCATGGGGGTCTAGGCAAGTTGGACAGTGGGGTCTGAACTGGCTTCATATCCATCTGGCAGAACAAGGTGCCTGAAGACAACCTTGGAAGAGGGGGCTTTTCCTCTTTCTTTCTGGCTAGCAAAAATAAGTTTGTATTGCTCTCCTTTCCTTATTTTCAGAAGTATCACTGTAGGAAAATTAAAAATCCGTTCATAATTCCACTAGTTATAATAACTATTATCACATCTTTTGAAAAATTTCCCTTTGTGTTTGTAGCATTCTGCTTTTTTAACTTGCTTTTTCCTTTTAACAGTGTTATGAACATTATTCCATCTACTTTTTGTCATGATGTTTAATAGCTGCACAGTATTCTACCATATGGATATACCATAATGTAATTAAGCAGTCCTCTATTATTGAACATTGAGGTTGTTTCCAATATTCTGGTATAACTGACAGCATTAGTAAACATCTTGTCTAAATCTATGCATACATCTTTAATCAATGTCTGTGAACCTTCAGCAGTTTCATTTGTTTTTTTTTTTACGGGGCAGGGGGAAGAGATGGAAGATTGTAGCTAACAAAATAATTGGTGTATATATATCAAGACTTTAAGATTATCAAGAATTGTCATGGGCATTGTCCCCTCTCAGCAGGGGGTGAGTTATTTGAGTTCATTTTTGCATTTTCTAAGCATTGATTGAGCCCAGAGGGGATTCCTCTAGGTCGAGAGGAGTGGAAAATTTCCTTTCACATTTTCTTTGTGGGCAGTATGTCCCCTGCACAGCCCTACCCAAGTCCAGCCACCTCGTGGGAGGCAGGGTGTGGGCAGCTGGGCAATTTGGGCATCAAGCTGTTTGATGTTCTTAGCTTTTGCTCTCAGGAGTTGCCTACAGGATAGCTTCTGGAGCAGCTAAGGCAGTTATAGTGACTCTAAAGCACTGATTCAGGGGTGCCTGGGTGGCTCAGTGGTGGTGAAGTGTCTGATTCTGGATTTCAGCCCAGGTCATGAGATCAAGCCCCATGTCACGTTCCGCGTGCTAAGTGTGGAACCTGCTTAGAAGTCTCTCTCTCCCTCCTCCACCCTCAACAACAAACAAACAAACAAACAAATAAATAAAATAAATAACCGATTCAGAGGGAGAAGGAAATTGAGAGAGGGTGAAGGAAGAGTATGAGGGAGAAAGAAGAAAGCTCTATGGGCCCAATCTCTCTTGTGCTCTGGCTCAACTTCCTCTGGGGTTATTTGTGATCATTTTAAACAGCAGGACCAGGATCATAGGGTTCGGCCCTGCTGGGAGTCTTCCCCATCGCATATGGTGTCTAGTCCTGCTGCTGGTGTTCACCCTGGGGGCTGCGGGATGTGACTGCGCCGTACTGGGCCTATTCTTACGTGGATCCACAGGGCTGCAATGTGGGCAGCCTGTGTGACTACTTCAGCTGTGCCCAGTGTCTTCCCATCATCCTGGACCCTTATGCAGCTCTGTGGCATGGAAAGGGTCAAAAATGATTCCCACCGAGGGGAAGACAGTTAAGACCCATAAGGCATAAACAGCAACAGAATCCTTAGAGTTTTTAGGAAGATAGGAGAGTACTCAAAGACTAGTTGGGGAAGTATTGCCCCAGTTTTCAAAAGGATAAGAAAGGAATAGATGCCAGGAATTACAGATTGGTGACATTTTGGGTGCCCTCTAGCAAAAGTCTAGAACAAACTTAGAGAAGAAAATGGTGATCCCCAGCAGCCAACATGGATACATTCTCATGTCTCATTGAAATGACCATGCTGACTTCCTTTAAACAGTGTCACTAGGTGTCTAGGTATATAAATCAAGATAATTTTATTCGCCTTCAAAGCAGCAAATATTAGTTGAGTACCCTCTGTTCTTCAGGTGCAAAGTGAAGGGAACTGATTGCCACAGATGCCATAAGTTGTTATTCAAGTAAAGACTTTGATGACATCTTGCCTAATTCTCTTGTTGTTAGGTGGATCTGGAGCTGGTTGAACAACCCTACCCAGTGAGCCTTGAGTCATTGTTCTGGGTTATTTTGGACAGAAGTCTCGAGTGGAGTGACACAAGGCTCTGTCCTTGTCTATTCTACTTTTTTTTTTAATCAGTGATTTAGAGGATGAATTTAGTTGTGTCTATCAAATATGTAGATTACCCTGCTAGGACAAGTCAGAGAAGATTGGAATCACATGGGAAAGAGATGTGGTCTTGATTGTCCATAAACTCAGTGTGAGTCAACAGTGAGAGAACAGCTACGTTGCCAGGAGAAGGGCAGGAATAGTCCTGTGTATGAGCTGGTATTATGGACACCTGGGGTCTTGTGAACATCTGGCACCACCTTTTAAAGGAGACAGGCCAGGGAGCTCCCAGAGGAGAGGAACTAGGATGATGAGAGGGGTTTGAAAACTATTCTGTGTGAGGAAGTTTGAACATCATTCTGAGAAAGAAAGAAAACAAGGCATGACAGGAGGGAGGTCCTCAAATGTGTGAAAGACCTGGACTCTAGGCTTTTGCAGGATCAATAGGTGGACATGGTAAGGAGGTAGACATTGGATTTTGTGCCAGTCCTGGCCTGCTTGTCCTCAAATCCTTTCCTTGCCATTTCCCTGCTCTGTGTGGAGGAAGTGCTGACCCTTGCAGTCTGCATTTGCCAGCGATGTTCTCTGCCACCGTCTATCCCCTAGATCTTAGCATCTCTGACAGTGGCCACATCTCCTCCGTGGCTCCTCCATGGAGTGGTTTGAGCTTCCATCAGATGACCACAGCCTCTGGGCTCTAGCAACAGCACCTCCTCTCTTCTGTCCCTCCAGCCCAGCGTGGCAGTGGGTCCTTGGTGTTGCTAATGTCTCTTGCTTCGCTATCCTCTATCTGGCTTCTCAGCTCTCCAGTTCCCTGCACTACCCCTGAAAATACATAAACTGGCTTCTGCTTTCCCAGTTGGACCTTCTTAGTATAGACATAAGGACAGCAGAAAGACTATTTTAATGAGTACAGGTGGATGACCACATGATGGGAGGCTGGCATCCATGATCTTTAGGTTCCTTTGGAAGTTGAGGTACAGAGGGTAAATAACATGTCCAGATCCTGGAAGAGTCAGAGTTGGGACTGGAACTCAAGGCTCCTGACTCTTAGACTTAGGCACTCTTTTCATCTGATCTTAGCTCTCTCCTCCTGCTTATATCTTTATTAACCATCCACCCGTAGTTTATGTTAATCACTCTTCTGATCGATGGGAGGGAAAATTGAGTCTCCTAAATTCTTTTTTTCCTTTTAATTCTCTTGTAATTATGGGACAACCCAGTTCAATAATGCTTACTTGCTAATTATTTTACAGAACAAATACTGCTCGCCAAGTGTTGAGTGGAACCTTTTTTTCCCTTCTATTCAAAGCATTTTTTACTTAGAAATGCTAAATACATGTTCCAGTCTGGAAGGTTCCATTTATGTAAGTCTCTGATTTCACTGAGTCTGTGGGGTATAGAAGAGGGAGGGGATGTTCACGGTCCTCTAGTCTAAGCCCATCACTTTACATATAAAGAGACAAGCCCAGGAAGATGGAGTGACTTGCTCAAAGTTAGAGGCAGCAGTGGGACTAGAACCCAGGTCTCTGGTCCTAGTTCAGGACACTCATCATAGTACCATGCTCCTTTATGGGCTGTTTACTCTTCTTTACTACATCTGGTTTTCAGTCTGCTTCTGACTTCTGCTCCCAAATCTCTCTCCTTAATGCTGATCTTTCCCCTTTTGTCACCTCCTGCATACCACTGTCCGTAGTAGCCCATCTCCACCTGGAATGGAATTATCAAAAGCAGGACTTGAGCAACCCCTCTTTAATTTCTTCATTGCATCGAAGACTTCCTTGTCTCCCCTCCCCTTCTTGCCCTCCTCTCCCCTCCCTTCTTTCCCTCCCCTCCCCTTCCTCCTTCCCCTCTCCTTCCCTCCCCTCCCCTTCCTCTTTCCCCTCTCATTCCCCTCCCCTTCTCTCACCTTCCCTCACCTACTCCTTCCTCTCCCCTCCCTTTCTTCCCTTCATTCCTCTTCCCTCCCCTGCTTCTTCCCCTCCCTTCTCCTTCTTCCCTTCCCCTCTCTCTTCCCTCCCTTATTCTTCTCTAGTGGATTTTCAAAATTTCCATTTCTCTTACCTTGCTAGCCAACACTTTCTTTCCTAAGTCTTCCTTTTAGCATTGTTCTTTAATTGATTCCTCCCTTCCATGCTCAAAGCCAGTCTGCTTGGTTGAAGCCATCAACACTTCTAAGGGAGAAATCTTTCAAACACTGGATCTGATTCCTGGTTGCCATAAACCTTTGATCATTTTCTGAGGAAAGCCATAAATTAATATCATCCCTTAGAAGGACCCCTGGGCGTATCTCTTACTTCCCTGGCCTCTTAACTGTGGATGTGAGCATCTTAACATCTCAGACAGTATGGCATAGATGGGGAAAATTTTCCCTAGCTCAAATACCAAATTTATTTTAGTTCAAACCATTAACACGTATTATCCCATGGTAGTTTTCAGTGTTTCAACAATTTTCTTCTTTGGCTGTCAGTATCAGTTTTAGCTGGTTTTTAGAGCTTTCCAAATTTGTGTTATCTGGATGTTCACAAAGGGTTAGATTTATTGAAGCTCTTTCAGGATTACACCATTACAGTACAATATTTGAGTCACAGTGACCTTGTTCAAATGCACTAATCTTCCCCCTGAACAGGCGCATTGACACCATATTTCCAGTTGGCTTAATTATATTCCTCTCTCCTTCCAAAGTCTGTGTTATTTTTTTCCAATGTGGATTTTGTCGAATCACATAATTGTCAAGAATCCAGGAACTCATTTCACCCTTCACTTTCCTATAACTCATACTTCAGTTTCTTTTGGTGAAGTTGGTAAGTCCAAGGATCCAGTATTGGGTTCTGTCCCAGAAAACAAGTGTCAGGGACACCTGTCTCCTTTCTTAGGGCAGCGACATTGCTGCAAGTGTTAACAGAATGGGGAGTGGCACACAGGAGAGAGGTCATCCCTGGACATTGGAGCCCAGCCCCATCATGCTCTCCTCTTCCAGATACAGAGTGCAGGGTGGGGTCAGCGCCACGTGAACTCTCCGCTCCAAATAATCACATCTTTCCAAAGTCTCCATCAGCACCCAAGGTGCCAACAGCCCCCCAGGCTCATAATCTTTAGATGAATTCCCTGACTTTTGTTTTTCTTTCACGTTGGCATTCACAGTCTTACCAAATTCTAATGCCATCTCTCTACAGTTCTCTTGATTCCAAATCTGCAGTCTCCCTCCTCTCCACTCTTCACCTGTGTCATCCACACTTTGTCCAGCCCTGCCCAAGTCCTGCTACACCCAAGCCAGAGCTCAGGTTCCATCTTTTTCATCTGAGAGCTTGTGCCTTTACTATCCTGCTCTGCTCCCCAGGCACAGAAGAGCCCTGAATACATATCAAGACAGAGAGCTAGCCAGAGTCTAAGTAGTTATGGGTTTGTTCGATGCCCACCCCATTTCCATCTCACCCTGCTTCTTTCTTGCCCCACACTTAATTTCTCTGGCTCTGTTAGCTGCAGCCCATCACTGGCGTGTGGGCTCCTTTCTCCTCCTCTCCCCATTTTAAAGTTTGTCTCCTTCCTGTCAGCCACGGAGCTTTGCTAGAAGTTTCGACTCTCTGGCCTGGGGCCCCTTCTCCCTGAAATTATCCTCACAGGAACTTTCAGCCATTGTGCCCTGGTGTTCTTGGAACCCAAATCTTCTTTTTGGCTTTGCCTTGGGACCACTAGCTGTTGGGTAATTTCTGCTGTGGCGGAGTGAAGACACCTGGATTTTTGTCCTGGCTGTTCATGAACTTGATATGTGACTTTAAATAAGTCAGGGATATTTGTCCCAGCCCTCCTCAGATGTGAGTTCTGAGGACCTTCAGCTTGCCATCTCACGTGTCTTGAACATGCTAATGCCTGTGCCTGTCCTGACCAAGTCCCCTCCCCCACCAAGATGAGGGAGGGAATGAGTCTTGTTTGTAACCTGGCATCCAGTGTACCCTGAACCCTGCATTTCCACTGACCCACAGTTTCTCCTTTGGCTCTACCCCACAGAAGATTTATGCTTGAAGTAGTATGCTTGGTTTTGCCTCAGTTTTCCCACTTGCACCCACGCATCCTTCTTGAGACTGTAACCCCACTCTGGACAGACTCTTTCTGAGGTCTGGCCATATCCTATTATATGACGTACTACAAACAAGTCAGCTTTTATCTCTAGAGAGATTGCCTAATACAACCTGCAGTTTGTGGACTCTTACTCTGTTTCAGAAATTAGTGTGATTGGATATTTTTGAGTGGCTAAAAAAAAATTTTTTTAACTACCGTTGTCTTTTAGCAACTTTTAAGAATATAACCAAGAATCAGAGGAAGTTAGACTTTACTGGGCTATCATTTAAGATATCTTTTACCCAAAGGAGGGTCTCTTAGGGTCTCAGCCATAGTCTAGTCTTCCTTTACCCTGAAATTCTGGTGCAAGAATAAAAGGGAGGGGTGGAGCACTGGTCCAGACAGCTCCAGAACCACAGTGGAGGAACATCTGTCCTCCACACTCACCTTCCCCCATATCCTGCTGCCTTCCTACTGCAAACACCTGCAGGCTTCTGGAAGTGCCAGGTTGCTAAGGGGAGCAGCCCTTAAATAATGAAAGACAGGATTTGGGGATAAAATCTAGGTTCCTGCCCTTCCTGTGGGACAGCTCTGCACAGTCTTGTGGAAATCTCAGTGCCCTGAGCCCCGGCTGCTCCCAGAGTTAAGTAACTTGCACCTGTAAGAAATACACTTGTATGGGCTGCTTCCCCTGTCCTGTCTCACTTCCAGCCCCCTTCTGGGGCTTCCTGGGATCACCTCCCAAACAAACAACTTGCCCTCCAATCCTGTCTCAAGGCTTGTGTCGAAGGGAACCTGTCTTAACCATGCCACAAGAATGAAAAGCTCAGAAGTGATGGAAAGAGAAAGTTGAAGAATTCTGAAAATAGCAGGGACAAGACCTAAAGTGTTTTGGGGCTCGGGGGGTCATTTAGCAGGAACCATTGGTACTTGAGGTTATGTGACATAATTACTGTGTGCAGTGAGGGTTTTAGTGGTGATCTAGGGGTGGTGTATTCTCTATAGAAGGTTGGGGAAGAAGTACATTTTAGAAAGGTTTCTGTCCAAAACAGTGGAAATAGGTTGTGACGTGTAAGGTGAACAGTTCCTTGACTATCCTGAAGCTCAAGTTTCTTGAACATTACTTTCCCTGATAGCCAGGATAGATTGGGTTTTCAGTTGAACTAAGATCACTGCCTTCAAGCTTCAAAACTCCTGGTTCCAGCACTTTGGTTCTTTAAGATTTGTATTCTTCATGTTTTTTCATAGTCCTTGACTTCATCCCTACCCACCCCCTGTTTGCATAATGGAGTTCTTTTTTTTTTTTTTTAAGCCTGTCTTCCCATGGAAGCCCCTTTTGCCCCTTGGCCATTTCAATGGCTCTTCTTGTGCACCATTATCTCATTCTGGGAGTATGGGGATCAGTTCTGCATTCAGTATTCCAAGGGCCCATGCACTGAGATTTGTACTTCTGTTTTGTTTCCAACCCAAATTGATTATTTTTTTCAGTTTTCATCCAGATGTTTGGTATCATGTAAACACAGCTTGAAAGTGTGCCTGAACTGCTTACAGATGTATGCCAGTGAAATCCTTTCCAAATTATATATAATGATGCTCTGGGTCTATTTATATCTATGTCATCGTCTCTGGCTTGAGTTTTAGCTATAAGACTAAGTTGGAAAGAAAGTGAAAATTTCATGTGTGTGGGTGATATTTCTACTTGATTAAAGACTCCAGATATTTGGAAATATTCAGGAACTGATGTCATTTTCTACTGAATGGTGACCTGTCTATGGCCGTGGTGTAATGGACTGAATGTGTTCAATTTATATGTTGAAATCCTAACCCCCGGGTGTATTTGGAGAGGGAACCTTTGGGAGGTAATTAGGGTTATATGAGGTCTTGAGGGCGGGGCCCTTATGTTAGGATTAGTGCCCTTATAAGAAGAGAGACAAGAGAGGTCCTCCCCACCTGCCAAACCCCCACATTCATGCTCACACAAAGAAAAGGTCATGTGAGCATACAATGAGAAGGTAGCCATCTATAACCCAAGGGAAATACTTTCACAAGAATCTGACCATGCTTGTACCTTGATCTCAGAATTCCAGCCTTCAGAACTTTGAGAAGCATCCTGGTCAGTGGTACTCTGTTATGGTAGTCTGAGCAGAATGATGCACATGGGGATCCAGATGTATTGATCCATTTAGCATGTGGTCACTGTGACTCTCAAACCTGCTATATACCCAATAGATGAAGCCAAGACCTCCTCATCTGGTGTTTGGTACCAGAAAGATACCTTTAAGCCCTTTATATCTATTCCAATCCTACCAAAAGCTTGGTTGCAGGATACAGTATTTATGGGTGATGATGGAGCAGATTGTATTTTCCAAAGGTGGCAGCAACAAATAACTCCCATCCACATGCTTTTCTCCAATGTAGCTTTAATAGGCCTCCTATCAAGAAGCGGGTCTAGGGGTGCCTGGGTGGCTCAGTCGGTTAAGCGGCTGCCTTCAGCTCAGATCATGATCCCAGGGTCTTGGGATCGAGCCCCGCATCGGGCTCCCTGCTCAGTGGACAGCCTGCTTCTCCCTTTCCCTCTGCCTGCTGCTCTGCCTACTAGTGCTCACTCTCTCTCTCTCTCTCTGTCAAATAAATAAATAAAATCTAAAAAAAAAAAATAAGTGGGTCTATGTCCTTTCCCCACAGTCAGGGAGGGCTGTGATTTGCTTGTAACCAACCAAATGCAGTGAAAGGGATATTGCATAACATCTGAAGATAGGCCAGAAAAATCTGTAGAGCTCCTGTCTAGTTCTCTGGAAAGCTCACCTTTGGAGCCTTGAGCTACCATGTGAGAATTCTGACTACCTGAGGGCTTCATGCAGTGAGGCAGCCCTGGCCACATCAAAAGGCCACGTGTGAGCTCCAGATCAACCACCAGACATATAAGTGAAGATACCTCCCTATTCCAGCTTTGGAATTGCCCCTAGGTGAACCCCCACCATCATGGAGCAGAAATAAACTATCCCCATTGTATCCTGTCCAAATTCTTGGCCCGTGAGATTTTAAGCAAGATAAAATGATAGTTGTGAGCTTCTAAGTTTTGGGGCAATTTGTGATGCATCTGTAGTAACTGGGACAGATATGTTTTATTGATTCCTCTGAATCAAATCCTACTCTTGGATCAAGCCAGACCAGCAGAAAACTACCATGCTTAGGTTTCTCTAGAGCAGTCCTCAGGTATGGTGCCCTGTTTCATACCAACAGGCAGGATCAGAGGCAGCTCTTCCGTGGAGATGGTGTTGAAGATGGGAGAGAGCTCACTTAGAGCTTAGTGCAGGAATAATTGTGTTTCCTGGAAGCAGCTGATATCGAACAAACTCTGTGACTTGTCATTACTCAGCTTTCCGTCTTTGCTTTGGCTTCTGGGAAGCTCAGATCAACTTTGTAACCAATTTAGAACAACTATTCTTATCTCTTTGTATCCCATTGTATTTATCTTTGTAAGCCTCCTCTAAATACTTTTGGAGCAAGGTGGGGTATAAATGAATTCATGGGAGAACAGATATCCCTCAAATCAGTCTAATATTTGAGAGTGTTATTGGACTGAGCTGGTTCCAACATAGAGCTTTACTAGAGCTAAAAACCAAACATATTCTACATTCTCTAAAATAAAATACAAGAAACCTTTTAAAAGGGGCAGTCTAGACCAGAATTTAAAAGGAGTAATTATTCACTACAAATATTATTTAGTAAGCAAAACAGTGAGGGACTTGGACAGAGAAAATAATACCTATTGCACACTCCCAGGCATTTTCTAAATCCTTTATGTACACAATTTTACTTAATCATATTTAATCCTGGTAAAATCACACATGGGCTTAAAGTTGGCCCATTTTGCAAATGAAGAAGCTGAGGCTCAGAGAGGGTAATAAGTTTGCCCAGGGTCACTCAGCTAACTGGGAAACCTGATATTCAAACTCCATTCACTTTGTAGTTATGGCAGGTACTGATGACAGCTGGGAAGGGCATGTTGTTGTAACTGGCCTTGGCTGAGGAGGGATTCAGTGCCCTGGGGTGCAGCCAGCAAGAAAGGCGGGCTGCAGGAGATGGAGCAGTGACACGCCTACAAGGGACAGGCTCTTACATAACCATCACTTTCAGAATGGAGTGTTTGTTTTCTTCTCCCCCTTCCATATTATCACCACCAGGCCCCACCCTTCTCTGGAAAATAGCATTGCTTCTTTAAGAAGGCTCCTGGGAAAACCTCTGAGATGTCCGCTGTGGCTGTGGGTGAGGTTTCTGTCACTCACCAATGTGAGAGTCTGCTGGGCACTGTCACAGAAAGACATTTGCTAGTTCTTCCCCCATTTGGACAGGAACTGGAGAAATGTGTTCTTGGTACCAAAATAATCCCTCTCAATGGGTTCAGCAATGAGCAGATTGGGCAAACATCGTGACCATGGGCTTGGGAGTGGGGCTTGGGGGACATTCTTGTACTTTGGGTCCTGAATTGTTCATTGTAGTGATACCCTGCTTGCTGCATCCTTTGCCAGACAGTGATTTGAAGCATCAGAGAGAAGGAACCCTGACTTGTGGATGAGAATGCATCCAAGCTCTAGCCGCGAGCTGTCATTCATCTGGATAATGCTACTGGAACTAAGGCTTAAATTCTCAGAGTTCTATAATTACCTGTCTGCGTGAATGGCCTTTTGGTTGCTATTGGAGTTAGCCTTACGAGTAGGCCTAAAGTGACTCAAGGGGTACGATCTGGGTGAGGCCAGCAGCTCAACACCTCTCCCCTGCTGGTCCCAGGGCCTGAGGTCCCACCATCAGTGGTTCACACCACTGAATCCAAAGCAAGTTGTAAGAGTATAAGAGTCCCCTAATAACAGTATCCTTGGATCGATAGTTGAAGCGGATATATGGGAGCCCCAAGGTGAGCTGCCGCCTTCTCAGCACTCGGCCCCTCCTCCCCATTCCCAAGCCCCAGCCAGTAGTACAGTGTGAGCTTTGTGAGGTTCTGGCTCAGTCCTGGCCTGCTCTGGAGCCGATTCAGAATGTTGGTATCCCTCACCTGCCAGCAGGTGGGCTTTGGCACTCACACTCACTCATACCTCACTTATCAAATATTTGTTGAGCTAGATGCTCAGGTGTTATGGTTTTGGCTAGACTCTAGGGATACTGGAGTAAACAAGGGTCCTGCACTCATGGAGTGTGCTTTAGGTCAGAGATAGACTATAAATTCACCAGTTAGATGTATTGTGGGTCAGCTGTGATAAGTGCTGTAAAGAAAATAAGGGGGCTGGAGAGTGATAAGGAATGTGAGTGTGATATTTCACCTGGGCAGACAGGGAAGTTCTCTTGGATGGGGTGACAGTCAGGTAGAAGCCATATGCAGTGAGCGAGCCAGTGAGCGACATTGGGAAGGCACCCCAGACAGAGGGAGCAGCTGGGGTGAAGGCCTGAACAGGGAAACAAGTGATGTGTTGGAGGACCAGCGAGGAGGTCTGGGAGCTCAGGTGAGAAACGGGGAAGTCCATGAGGAAGTCAGAGACAGGAGTGGCTAGGAGCTGTTACTCCCAATTCCCAGTCCAACTGCCTGGGAGGCTTGGAGTAAACAATGGTGGATAATAGCTTCCCTCCCAGAGGGTCCAGGAGCTCTATCCAAAGCCCCAGATGGCCTGGGTGAGGCCCTTAGCTCCAGCCTGCCACCGCTTGTGTTCCTGGCCAGTCCTCCCACCCCATTCCTGGGGTTGGGCCTGTTTGCATGCAATCGCTGCCAGGGAAAGGAACTATGAGAGGGCTTATTGGACACACATGTCCCACCTCGCAGTTTTGGCTGGGGCCCAACCTGGGTAAGTCTCCCCTGCCCTTGGGAAATTCGCTGAGCACTTTATGTGTGCTAAGCATTGTACTTTATATATGTTGAGATTACCTGATGAGGTGGCCATTACTAAATTTTATCTCTATTCTACAGATGGGAAAATGGAGGCTCTGAAAAGCTAAGTCATTTAGCTCAAGGTCACATAGCTGCTAATTGGTGAAATTCTGGCTGAAACCCAAATCTGTCTTTCCCCAGAGCTCCTCCCAGAAAAAAATGTTAACAGTTGAATGTATTCAGAAAGAAGTTCTGAACTGAGGGTTATGAGGCTCTGTGTTCTGCCGAGTCCAGGCATTGAGGAACTGATCTGTGCCCCTTGCTCATGTTGTTTACCCACCAGGAATGCAGATCCTGCCATTCCTTACCAGTGATGGCTCTGTTATGCCAGCACCCAAAACAAGGCTGATCCTCTGGCCTGGAATTCCCTGATTGCAAGGGGAAAAAAGGCCTGGATTTGTAGTACTTCCCTTGATGTACAAATGTTCTTTTTCCTGGCCCTAATGCCTGGCCTCTTACATCAAACATTTGCTAAGTACTTTCTGAGTATCAAGGACTGGGGATACAAAACGAATTATGGCCTCGTCCCTACTGTCATGGAACACTCAGAACAGAAGACAGGCTGCTCTTCGAGATGGCTGCCCCATGACCCCCCCCCCTTTTTTCCTGAGGAAAAGGTCATGCTGCTGCCTACCCCAGTTTCCTTCAGATTTGCAGGTTCTTCTTGAGCACCTGTTAACTGTGAGGGATGGTCTTAGGCCTGCTGAGTATATAGTGAGAAATGGGACCTTTTCAGTCTTAAAGAGTTAATTAACTCAATTAGGGGATGGGGAAGCAGGTGCATGCAAGACAGGTACCCAAACCACTCTATTAGCAGGCAGAACATGAGCCTCTTCTTGCTTAGTGATGTGCTGAAAAACAAAATAAAACAAAAACTGAACAAAGACAATGCTATTTCAACAAGATGAGCCTGAAATGAAAATGTGCATGATATAAAAAATGTTTTCATATAACAGTCAAACTGCAAATTATTTTTTCAGCAATTTTTAAAATATTTCCACATCTACCATATAGCTTCCTAAGAAATTTCCAGGAGATTATGACGTTTCTGTGCAATTGTTTAAGCCTGTTTCCATTCAGCCCCCAGACATAAATCTATAGAGAAATTTGGCCCCTCAGATCATTCTTTCAGGGAGCAGTTAGTTAACATACAGTGTTGTATTAGTTTCATGTGTACAATTCAGTGATTCCACACTTTCCTATGACACTCTGCACTCATCACGAGAAGTGCACTCCTAACCCACATCCCCTAGTTACCCATCCCTCTACCCACTTCTCTTCTGGTAACCAGCAGTTTGTTCTCTAGAGTTAAGAGGCTGTTTCTTGGTTTGCCACCCCCCCTCTTCCCTTTGCTTGTTGTTTTGTTTCTTAAATTCCACACTTGAGTGAAATCATATGGTGTTTGTCTTTCTCTGACTGACTTATTTTGCCATGTTGTTGCAAATGCTAGATTTCATTCTTTTTTATGGCTAAGTAATATTCCCTTTTGATGCTATTGTTTTCAGACTTCTTTTTGAGGAGATGACGGTAATGCAATGGAGTTCCTTCTGCAAATGAACTCTTGTACCAAAAGCCCAGATGAACATAATTTGGATATGGGTTAGGGATCTCCCTTCCTTTCATTTTCATTCCTTTCCTCCTTGCTGTCCTACACATTTCCACAGCCTGATGAAGCCCTGTCTAGGACGATCATGGGGTCCCCTCAGTTTCTGGCTCCTGCATCCTGTTTTCTTTCACATCCACCCTGGTGCAGAGCTTAGCCATACTTGTTTCCATGGGGTGGCCATCATGGCAAGCATTTTGTGAGTTTCACTGACATCCCTGAAGATTTCATGGAGGTCAAAAGGATGTTAACTCTCCTGTCAGGCTCACTCCTTTGTCCTCTGTCTTCTCTCACACCCCGATTCTCCCGGGGTTCCCAATCCTTTTCCTTGTACCTGGACTAGGTGCCTGCAGGTGCCCCCTGCTCTACCAGGCTCCTCCCCACTGAACATGCTTTTTCTCCTGGCTCCTGAAACACTCCATCATCTTCTTGCTGCTTAAGACATGGATTGGGGTCATCCTTACTTCCTCTCCCTCTCTGTGTCCCATGTCCAAATACCAAGTCCTGTCTACCCGAAATAATCCCATTTCTCCAGGCTGGATAAAATTCACTATAGGAGAGCTTCTGGTAGAAGAGGAGCAGAATAGGAGGCCTTTTCTTAGCTATAGGTACACAGCCAACACCCTGCTTAAAATTTGACGATCTGTTTACTTGGGGTGACTTTGGAGGTGAATTGATGGAGATCATGGACAATGGCTAGGATCCCCCAACCCCTCCACTACTATAGTTTCATCTCAGTCCCCACTGCCACCACCCTCTCCTCCAACTGCAGGATGCAGGACAACTGCAGGGCCTCCCACTCGGACTCCCTGACTCCTGTGCTCCTTCTGACCCATTCTCTACATAGCTTTCAAGACTGACTTTCTAAAAGTTCAATCAATCCTGTTGTTCCCAGCTTCAGTGGTCCTCACTGTCCTTTGGCTAAAGACCCAGTTCCTTTACAGGACCTGCAGGGCTCGCCACGATCTGGGCCCACCCCCATCACTCTTGCCTGTCCCAGATCCTTGCTCTTCATTCCTGCCACATGGACCTGTTTTCAGTGCCCTGAGTGCACTCATGGTATCCACACAGGGCTCACCCTGCCTGGAACACTCTTCATCCCCATTGCCTGGGGAAGCCCCCCTGTCTGAGCTTAACCTTCCAGTTGGACATCACTTTCTCCAAGATGACTCCCTGATGTTGTAGGCTAGTCAATAGGGTGTTGGCCTGGGAGTTTTTTTTGGCACAGATAACAATAATGACTGCTCAAACTGAGGATTTTCCTTGCTAATTGTATTGGCAGTCCTGCTGCCCTGAGAGACCAGCCTGCCCACTGTGGTATCCCCAATATCTGGCATAAGCCTGTCCTGACGAAGATGGTCAGTAAATGTGTGCTGAATGAATGAGTGAATGATCATCATGCCAAAAAGGTGTTTCTATGTGAAAATAGATCTTGTGATATTTCATCAAGGAAAGAGTCAACAGGCATTGACAAGAGACTGTACCTGATCATTATTAACCTGTCCTCCACTGAGGACAGAGAATTGGAAGGATTAGAAGGATTGTTGGAGGAATAAAAATAATATGTATAAAGTGTAAGTATAGTGCCTGGGACCAGTAAGTGTTCCCTAAAGGGTAATTTCTATCCTGTGTTGTTCTCTTTGTATCTATTTTCCTTCCCCCACCAACCTCCAACATTGGATTGAATTAGGGGAAGCCAACAGAGTTCAGAGAAGGTAGTTTCTTCCCTTGGGGAGGAAGTGGAACTGGAACAGGAAATGTTCTGGAAATGGAACAGGATCCTTGTGATGGTGACATCCCCACCCTGCAATAATATGATATTAAAACATCAGCACCATATACCAGAGGGGTGGGCAGGGGGTGGACGAGATGCTTTTTAGGTTTCCCTTATTCTTCAGGAAGTTCTGATTCTGTTATGTCATCTTTTTTTTAAATTTCTTTTGTTGCCTTGATTTAAAATAGGTGTAGGGTTGCTGCAAATTCATATATAAGAGAAATCTCAGGAAAATTATGTTACTAGGAAACCAAAAAGGTTTGGCATTCTTTCAAGATAATTTCTATTCTGCCACCATATATTGTTCCTGAGGTTTTGCCAAACCACATTCTTTATGGCTCAACATCTCTGAGGTCTAAGAG
Source organism: Ailurus styani (assembly GCA_002007465.1). Lineage (NCBI taxonomy): Eukaryota > Metazoa > Chordata > Mammalia > Carnivora > Ailuridae > Ailurus > Ailurus styani. Next base: position 2,728,633 of record LNAC01000084.1, on the reverse strand, counting down.
CCACTTATTTAAGTATTTAGGTATTAGGTATTGAGGCAGAAAGTAGACTCACAAGGTTCTTTCCTGAGCACGAATCTTCTATGAATTAAAGAAAAAATTCTGGGGTCAAATAATTTTGAAAAATAATGTACTTACAACTTCTTTCTTGACGATTCAAAGTGTCCATTTGAATATGAAGGATTTCAATGAGTTCTGTATTAAGAAACCTGTTTAACTTTGTTTAACTCAATGTTTCTCTCTCTCTTATCCCCCTTTGCTTGTTTCTTAAATTCCACATATGAGCGAAATCATATGGTATTTGTCTTTCTCTGTTATTTCACTTAGCATTATACTCTCTAGCTCCATCTATGTTGTTGCAAATGACAAGATTTTATTCTTTTTTTATGACTGAGTTATTTCATTAGATTGGGGGTGTATATATATGTATGTGTGTGTGTGTGTGTGTGTGTGTGTGTGCCCGCACATGTGCACACACATGCACATACCCCAAATCTCCTTTATCCATTCATCAGTCAGTGGGCACTTGGGCTGTTTCCATAATTTGGCTATTGTAGATAATGCTGCTATAAACATCAGGATGCATGTATCCCTTCAAATTAGTATTTTGTGTTCTTTGGGTAAATACCCAGTAGTGCAATCGTTGGATCATAGGGTAGTTCTATTTTTAACTTTTCATGGAAACTCCACACTGTTTTCCTGAGTGGCTGCACTAGTTCACATTCCCACCAACAGTGCAAGAGGTTTCCCCTTTCTCCACATTCTTACCAACACCTGCTGGTTCTTGGATTGTTGATTTTAGCCATTCTCTCAGGTGTAAAGTGATATCTCATTGTAGTTTTGGTTTGTATTTCTCTGATGATGAGTGATGTTGAATATCTTTTCATGTGTCTGTTGGCCATCTGTGTGTCTTCTTTGGAAAAATGTCTATTCATGTCTTCTGCCCATTTTTAATTAGATTTTTTTTTTTTGGGGTATTGAGTTGAATACAGGCCAGTTAGCAGATATGTCATTTGCAAATATCTTCTCCCATTCGGTAGGTTGTCTTTTAGTTTTGTTGATGGTTTCCTTCACTACTGCTTCGTACCCTGCTTTTAAAAACCTATTCTGGGGGTGCCTGGCTGGCTCTGTCAGTGACGCATGCAACTCTTGATCTCATACTCGTGAGTTTGAGACCCATGTGAGGTGTAGAGCCTACTCAAAAACAAAAAAACTGCTCTGGACAGCTTTTCATGTCTACTCATATGATTCTTCTCACCATTTTAATGGCTGTATAGCATTCTATTTTATGGATATATCATAAAGACTTGTTTTTTAAATTACATGATTTAAAAAATTTTAAAGGCCAAATGGTCTTACATGGACTCAGGACTAGACACAGAGAAAAATTTCTGTAGACAAGAAGAAAACAACTCCAGGCTTTGGTCTCATCTCGCAAAACACCTCCATTGTTCACAATTGTTCCTCCTGTGGTTCCTCTAGGGACTGTTTGTGCTCATTTTTATAATAAACATAATCTCGGTACAATTATTCACAGAATAATCACTCCTTATTATGTTATATTTTATTTTCAAATGAAGATATACCTCCTCCTGATAGGGGACATGAGAAGGGCTCAGCATCACTTATATGGCATTCCTACCAAAAGGGCATAATCTGAATCTAATGATGACAAAGCATCAGACAAACCCAAATTGAGGACATTGTACAAAATAACTAGCTCTTCTTGTAACTTTTCTGCAAGTCTGGAGTTATGTCTAAATAAAATTGAATGAAAATGCAAACATAACTCCTTCATTTTTATTACTGCCCAAAGACCTAGAAATGGAGCTTGAAATGTTTACTTGGAAATGGTTGACTTATGACTCATTAACCTTCAGAAAAATCACAAAAATTTAGCTCTCTTTGTGAGTGTTGCTTATCACTCACCATCTTTCATGCCTGGCTCTGTCAACACATAATATGTCAGCTCACCACTCTCCCCTATGCTTGTCCTCCTCTCTGAATTTGTCTGTCCAGCTGCTGGCTCCCGAACGTGAGAACACTGTGTAGTATCCTATCTACCTGATCATGGTTTTGTTTGTATGTCATATTCTCTCCATGTGGATCATAAGAGTTAGGACCTTTTTGAATATTCAGAATTTCAGGGTCAGATCAAAGCTGTAGACATTTTCCTAAATGCATTTCCTAAAAGCATTTGCTGCTTTTTCCTCTTCACCACATCTTAAAAGATACTTAGACTTGAATATTCCCTCCTCTCCTCTTGATTAGGATAATGCTGCCTTTGTGCATTAACTTTTGATCCTTATGTCCCTTCTTGCCCTTTATTTCATCACTCCCATGAGTAGGAAGTTTCCGTTTGTTAGAAGGGTTCCAGGACTTTCATGCTGTACGAAGACTGGAGTGAAGAGACTGGAGAGGGCAGGGGAAGAGTTTAGCTGGAAAAACTGAAATTGATTTGTTTAGTAAAGTACAGAGAGAGAGGAGGAGAAGAAACAACATGTGGGGATAAACGGGCATATGGCAAATTAGAAGCTCTGGAATGTGTTTGGAGGAAGAAAGGGGACAAAAAAAGGATTTAAGAAATGTTTCTGGGAGTTATGAACCGGAGAGGTGGAAGTAAAAGGTCTATGGTGGGGGGGGGATGGGGTGTATTAAAAGAACTGCCCAAAAGGTCAAAAAGCAGCTGATCTCAGAGGGAGACAGAAGGTGACACCCACTGTGCTGCTGGAGGAGTAAGTATTGTCTTCCTCCCAAGGAGCAATGGGAAGCCAGGAAGTATTTTAAGCAGGCATGGAGACCCATTATCAGAGTTCTTTTTCAATAACCTTGTGGCTGCCATGTGGAGAAAGACTGGAGGGGCAAGAATGTGTGTAGAGAGGCCAGTAGTCCAGTGAGAGGTGATAAACGAGGTTGGCGTAGTGGAGCTGGAGAGAAGGGAGCAGGTTCTAAAGATATTTAGCAGATAAAATCAACAAGACTCAGTGATGAACTGGAAATGGGGATACAGAGGCGAGGAAGTTGACCACCTTATTTGTGAATTTCTGGCTAATGTAACAGGATTAGGTGTGCTAAAAGCAGTGGAAGAGGCCAGTTTGGAGACAAGATCATGAAATTAGATTTGGCCCTTCTAGAGGTGGAGAGAATCTTTCCCCTTTATCCATCTTAGGTTCATTGGCTGGGGACCTGTGACTTACATTGACAAAAGACAGATTAACAAGAGAAAAACAAATAGAAGTTTATTGATAGGAGAAATTACACATACACATGGGAGTACCCAGAGGTGAGTAACTCAAAGGAGTAGCTAGAACTTGGGCTTATATAACATCTTAACAAACAAAGAAACAAAAAGAAAACCAATAAAGTTTTCAGAGAAGTGATGAGACAAAGGAAAAGGACTTTGAGTTTCTAGGGCAACAAGTTATAGGAAGGCAAATATATGGGTAATTAGTAGTAGATAACGGCCAGTTATTAGTTTGTTATGTAGGTTCCTTGCTGCCATCTCTGAGTGGGTGAGGGTCTAGAGTTGTCTCTGGTGATGAATTTCTGTCCATCCTGTTAGAAGGTGGTGGGGGGACACCTTTGTAAGTTTATGTCCTGCATTTGGACAAATAGAGGAAAGCTTGTCTCTATCTCCTTCTTCTCAATTGCTTTCAGCTCAAAATAATTCTTATGTCAAAGTGGCATTATTTTGAGGTGGCCTATTCTGCTACCCTTCACCTTGATGTAGGTATAAAGTGTTTGTATGCGCTTACTAGGGATGCTGTAACAAGTTACTACAAGCTGTGTGGTTTAAAGCAACAGAAATTTATTCTCTGACAGTTCTAGAGGCTTTGAAATCAAGATATTGGCAGGGCCATGCTCCTGTGAAGGCTCTAGGGAAAGATCTTTCTTTGCCTCTTCCAGCTTCTGGTGGTTAATCTCTGGCCTTCTCTGGCTTGTAGCTTTATTGCTCTGGTCTTACCTCCATCATCACATGCCATTCTCACTGTGTGTCTATGTCTCTGTGTCTTCTCTTTTTGTAAGTGCATCCATCAAATTGGAGGTGGGGCCCACTCTAGTCAGTATGATCTCATCTTAACTGTTCCACCTATAGAGGCCCTATTCCAAGTAAGATCATACTCACAGGGGCCTAGGTTTGGTTAGCACTTCAACATTGTCTTTTTGGAGGACCCAATTCAACCCAAAACAATGCCTGTGTCTCTTCCAAGTGGAGTGGCTAAGTGGGCAGTTGGCTGTGTGGTCTTCAGTGGTAGGGCTGCAGAGAGGGGGAAAGATGGCAAGAAACAAATGGTGACAATCTCGTGTGAAAAGGATATGAAGGAAATCTAAATGGAGAGTTAGGAGGTGGGGGCCCTGGGAGACAGAAGGCAGAGGAGGACCACAGAGAAAATGTTAAAATGGAACCTAGTGTTGGGTAGGATCCTTTAGTTAGACAAGGGGCCTAGTGTTGGGTAGGATCCTTTAGTTAGACAAGGGGCAGTGTGGAGTGTAAGCACGAAGACCTGAATGCCCACTTACAGTTGGGGGACTGACTATGGCAGTCTTGGGGTGGCTAGGGTGCAGGGGAATATGTGGCCTTGGGTCTTGAGGGATTTGGGTTTCATGCTGAAGTTTTCGTGTGTAACTCCAAAGGCAAAGGAGAGCCATGGTGGGATTTGCAAGATCTTTTTTATTTTTTAAGATTTTATTTATTTATTTGACAGAGAGAGACACAGAGAGAGGGAACACAAGCAGGGGGAGAGGGAGAGGGAGAAGCAGGCTTTCCTGTAGAGCAGGGAGCCTGATGTGGGGCTTGATCCCAGGACCTGGGATCATGACCCGCGCCGAAGGCAGATGCTTAACGACTGAGCCACCCAGGCACCCTAGGATTTGCAAAATCTGATTTGAGTTTTAAACCGAGGCTAGCAAGCCCGCGTTGTAAATGAACTGCAGAGGATTTGTGGCAGTTGTGGTGAGTGTGGAACCATCTTCCCTGGCTGCCCATTCTCCCATACACCCCACTCTGATTCTTGACTTTGACTCCCACCCCCGGCCTCCCTGTGGTTTTGCTGACCATCTGGCCGGAGAGGCCACCCCTCCCGTAGGCCTGCTGGGTTTCAACAGCTACTTCATGGTGTTGGGAGAAGGGGGCTATTTGGACACCAACAAAGTGATGCACATGAAAGGCAGGTTTTTAGACCAGAAAACATTTTATACAACTCTGGTTTTGGAGTCAGGCAGATCTGGGACTTTTTTTTCTTTAAAAGAAATAGCTCTATTGAGATATAATTTATATACCATAAAGTTCACAATTTTGAAATGTATAACAGCAGTTTCATGTATATTCAGAGAGTTGTGCAAGCATCACCATGATCTCATTTTAGAAAAATTTCATCAAGCCCTAAAGAAACCTTGCATTTGGGAGCACATCCTGACTCCATCCTTTCATAGCTCTGTGACTATGGACAACTTACTTAGCCTCTCTGAGCCCCAGTTTTCTCATCTTATAAGTGGGAATAGTAACACATAATTTCATGGGCTTATTTAAGGGGTGAATGAGAGAGCAAATAGCACCCTTAGCACATGGCCTGGCACAGTGTTGGCCCCCAGTAGATTTGAATTCTCTAAATTTAATGTCAGCAACTATTTTTCTGTCAATTTAGTCAAAAACCACTCTGAACAATTATTCGTGAATCATTGTCACAGCATCCAAAATTTTTTTGAAGAGCTTGCAGTCCTTGTACTTAAAATAATGCTTTTTGCACACACAGAGACACACACACACACAAATATACCAACACACCACACCTCACAAACTCACACACACACACACACACGCATAAATATGCTAATAAAATGCACATAGAACTAAGCAAGCTCTGAGGGATTCAAAGAATTTCTGGAATATTTCTCTGCTTGTAGAGCTAACCTGTTCTTTAATTGTGTATGTGTATTCTCTCTTTCTTGCTAATATATATCAAATATGTATATCTCACTATATATATATATGTAAAGTATATAGGTAAAGTATTTATTGTCTCTCTAATTTTGAGTTAATAATAACAATTTCTTGGGCTGCTCCCATGTATCAAGTCTAGGATTAAGTATTCTTATTTGTATCTTTATTTTTGCCTTAACCCTGAAAGTTAAAGTCAGTTTCATACCACAAAGTAGGAATTATAATCACCCCTATTTTGTGGGGAAGGAGAAGAGAGGCCCAGTGAAGTTAAGTTTCTTGCCCAAGAGCATGTACTAGCAAATGGAGTCAGGATTTGAACCCAGGACCTCCCCATAATGATGGGTAACACATAGCTTCAGGTTAGGCTCTCTCCAGACGCTTCTAGGAATTTACTTTTAGAGGACAGGTTAGCTGATTCCCAGAGGCATCAATGGGTGATAAGGCTGCTCATGACCCCAGAGTCACTCCTACTGTGGTAGGAGCTGCCACCTTAATGGCCTAAGCAATGCTCTCAATCCTGGGAAAATAGAATCCTCCAGGGAGCTTTAAAAATATCTAGATTTCCTGGCTTCACTCCAGTTTGCTTATAGCAGAATGGATCTTAGTATCTCTGAAAAGCTTCCAAGAGACGATTTTAGACAGAAAATATAGAAGCTCTCAAATGCAGGAGTACAAGAAAATATAGGCATTTTGAAATTTACACTTTACTACAAGCAAAGTGGATACACAAATGATAATTTGGGGAGAAGAGTTGTACCACACACGGCAGGTGGTGGGTGAATTAATTAGGGCGCCGCTAACTACTGTACATATCAACCCATCATTCTCTATGGCTTAACACAATAAAACTGAGTTTCTCACTCATAAGTGGTCCACGATGGGTGGTCCTGTTTGGCTAGCAGCTCTTTTCCAGGCAGAGATTCAGAAACCCAGGCTCCCTCCCTTCTGTGACCCTCTGACTTTAATACTTTTCTTCCAGAACTCTTGGGGAAAGGCAGTTAGGGAGGCTCACAAGGGGGCAATTTTGTGAACTGGGCCTGGGAGTAGAGCACAGTGCTTTCCCTACACTTCACCAGCTGGAACTCAGTCTGTGGCTATGTCTGAGCACTAGGGAGCCTGGCATATGTCGTCTGCCTGCTCCGCGGAGGATGAAGAAAGGGGTTAGGTGAACTGATAGCCTGTCTCTATCCCAGTGGAATAATATCTAATTGATAATAAAAAGGCAAACAGCCCAATTAAAAATGGGCAGAGAATAAGGACAGACCATTCCTAGAAGTGCAAACCCAAATGACTCATGAACAGTAAAGAGAGGGAAATGCAAAAACAAGTGACAATGGGTGATCAGTTTCCACCTATTGGATTAAGAGGCATTAAAGCTTGGTAATAATTAATACCTGTGGGAAGCAGTAGAGGATATAGTTCCACACAGTTGGGAGAGATGTAGATTGCTACATTTTGGAATTAGCAATGAAAATTAAAAAAACACATTATTTCAACCTGACCTTCCTTCTAGAGACTCTCTTTCATAGAATAAAAGCAGGGTGTATGGATTGATACATCCTAGGGTGTTAACTGCGATGTTATTCATAGTGACAAAAATAGGACATGAAGTTCTGATCAATAGGGAATAATTTAGTGGATTGTAATTATCAACAATATGGGATGTTCTGTAGTTTTAGAAAAGATGACTAAAAGGCATGCCTATGAAGTATTATTAAATGAGAAAATAAAAAGTCAAAGAAATGTATATGATTCTTTTTTTAAAGGATAAGTTAAAGGATAATCCATACTTCCCTTTTAAACTTATTATTATTGTCTTCATTGTCATCATCAAACCGTGCCTGTCTGCATATTTACATGTGATTGAGAACATAGAGAACTGTTGTTTGCTGGGTAAGGGAGACAGAACAAAAGGTAACCCCCCTAATAGTACGTTTAAAGAGGTAGCAATAAAAACCAGCATGGATGAGAAGACCACATAAAAGTTCTATGTATATATAATATGTCTTCCTAAAGAAATGCACAAATTTATGGTCATAGGTGAATCAGTGGTGGTTATTGCAGGGTGGAATTTCAGGTGAGTTTTATTCTTTTCCTTGTATCTTTATATAGTCTTCAAAATTTTATCAAAAAAGGAGCGTCTGGGTGGCTCAGTGGGTTAAAGCGTCTGCCTTCAGCTTAGGTCATGATCTCAGGGTCCAGGGATCGAGCCCCGAATCGGGCTCTCTGCTCAGCAGGGAGCCTGCATTCTCCTCTCTCTCTGCCTGCCTCTCTGCCTGCTTGTAATCTCTCTCTCCCTGTCAAATAAATAAATAAAATCTTTTAAAAAATTTTTACCAAAAAAATTTGTTACTTTTATAAACAGGAGGGAAACCAATGAACATTGTCATCATATTAAAAAAATCATTTCCTGAATGTTTCTGATAATTAGCCACACTTCATTATCAGGGATTGACTTAGGAAGCTTAAAAAAAAAGGAATTTCAAGCATCAGAAAGCAGGGTGTAAAGAAACCACTTCTGTGGGAGGGGGTCTTGCTGAGACCCCAGAAACTATTCCCCATGGATCACTTCTATATGCAACATGCTAAGGCTGGCTCTGAGGGGAAATAATGATCAGCTGGGGTGTGAGGTGTCTTCCTTTGGAAAGGGCAGACTCTGGGGAAGGTGTCAGTTTGCAGTGTGGGTTCTTAATACTTGAAAGTTCTAGGTTGGGGACAGGACACTGGGTGGATAGATGGGTGGCAGAAAAGCAGCGATGCTCAAGGGGTAGAGTAGGGGCATTGTTGCCAAGCAGACTGGCGTTTGGGTCACTAGCCATAAGTCCTTGGACCTGTTACTCCACCTGTGTAGACACAAGTTTTCTCATTAGGAATGTGAAGATAATGCTATCTCCCTGGTAGGTTTGTGGTAAAGAAGGGAGATGATGCACCGCCAGCACGTGGATGCTGGCGGTGGCCCAGCCAGTTTTGCATGTGTATTAGCTTGTAGGAAAAGCTCAGGTCATAGTCCTGGGAGAGCCCATCACTTAGCTCAGTGGGTAACGGAAGAGCAGAGGAGCAGGGAGCATCAGCAAGGCGAGAAATAAGGGCTGTCTTCTGCAGCAGCCTTGGCTCAAGGAAGTGCAGGCCCCTGGGAAAGGGCAAAGGCAGAGGCAAGCTTGGCAGAGGGCCTCTGCATCTCCTATCCCCCTCACCCTCTGGACTCAGCTTCTTGTCCTTTCCCTCCCCCAGCCCCTCAGACAATTTTTGCAGATTAAAATTAGGTGAGTGTTACAGACTAAATGTTTGTGCCCTCCCTGGCCCCCTCCCAAATTCATACGTGGAAGCCCTAACCCTCAGTGTAGTTACATTTGGAGATGGGGCCTTTAAGGAAGTAAGGTTCAATAAGGTCATAAGGGTAGGGCCCTGATCCAATAGGATTAGCGTCCATTTCAGAAGGAACCCCGGATGGCTTGCTTTCTCTCTTAGCTTATGCACTGAGGAAAGTCCAGGTGAGGATGTAGCAAGCAGGTGGTTGTCTGCAGGTCCTGAAGAGAGGCCTCCCCCAAAACTAAACCCTGCTAGAACCTTAAGAAATTGAGAAAAAGAAAATTCTAATGTTTAAGCCATCCAGTCTGTAGCATTTTGTGATGCTTTAGTTACAAATAATAATAAGATCCTTTTATGCCATTTACTATTGACAGTGTGCTACTCAGGACTGACATAGAACCCATGATTCTCACAGATGTTCTGAGCCCAGCAAGGAGACAGATGAATAAGCAGGGTGGACGGTCTGCCCAAAAGAGGAAGTGCAGAGCACTCTGGGAGCCAAGAGAAGGGCATGGAGATCTAGCACGTGTGACCTAGGGTTTGCCAACTGGGTTCCAGTACTGTTTTAAAATTTGGGAAATCTATAAAAATCTAGACTTCCCTCTTCTCTTGAAAAATCAAACTCTGGCCACACAGGGCCTGCATTTTCACAGCTGCCAACTTCAGAGATACTGTCCACCACTGTCCCCACTACTCCTTATTGTCTCCTTGCTTAGCCAGATGTCCTCACTTACGTTGTCTGTCATGTGGGATCCCTGGAATAAATGTTGCTTTTTTTTATGCTCATAGATGTGCACAGTTAATTCTGGATTTCCCCCTCTGTGGTGGCCAGGGAGCCAGGTTAACTCAAACTAAGCCCCACACCAAAATGCTGCTGACACAGTAAAGGTCTCTTGGTAGTATCTTTTATCACTCAGGGAATTTCAGAGCTGGGAGAGTGTTTGGGGTCAGGTCGTCTAAACATCTCCTTTCCCATTTTGGAAACAGACACCCAGAGAGGCAAAGTCGCCCACCCCAGGTCACACAGCTCTAGAGTAGGTAGCCAGAATGAGAGCCCAAGTTCCCTGGTGCCTGGCCTGCTGCTTTTCCTATTAAATCATTTTTTCCTCCCTCTTATCTTGGTAGAAAAAGAAAAGTATCAATTTGCCACATAGAATTGGGAAAGTATTATCATGCGATATTTAATCCATGTTTGGGCCTTTTTTTTTTAACACTTTCAGAGAAAATTATCAAAAGAAAATTATTGGAAAGTGTTAGCCGTGTATTATGGCTTCCAAGCCCATGAGCACAGATGTCCACTGGCAAAGTTGAAATAAAATTGGAAGAAATTAAAACTCATTTTGTTTTCCAGCCCTGGTAATAAAAAATTCTTGCTGCAGATGAGTGCTCAGGCTCAGTCTCTTCCCCCTTATTATCAAACAAAAGCAGAACACAACAAAAATAGAAACTAATACAGAAATCTGCTCTGGTTTCTTCTTTTGTGTACCAATGTTTTTGTTGGTCAAATCACATTATGGAACAATCATCACAATGGCTTATCTTTCTAGGCCCCAAAGTACATATTAAGAATGTGAAGGGAGGTCTACCATAAAGCAGAATGGGATGAGAGTCCTATCTCTTTGGGTCTCTGTGCCCCAAACTGGTGGTGGAGGGAGTAACTAAGCATGAAATTCATCAAAGAATGAACGAGATGAGAAGCCATGTCAGCTGGCTGTGGGCTTTGGAGCCAGACTTTCTGGATTCCAGTCCCAGTTCTGTCATTGACCAGCAGTCTGACTTTGGGCGAGAGACTTAACCTGTTGGTGCCTTCATTTCCTGACCAGTGAAACAGGGCTGATGATTCCAGTCCCTGACTTCTAGGATTATTTTGAAGTTCCAGAACACTAAGTCCCAGCGTCTTGCTTGATAACTAGTAGCCGTACCATCACAGCAGGTGACCAAGATTCTCTCATTTACCAAACTGTGGTCAGGCTCCGCTGAGCCCTCTATTTGGTTAGTCCTCAATCTTGGGTCTCTGTGTCTGTTCTTGCCAAACCCAGTTTTAGAATCCTAAATCCTGTTGAGTCGGTTTAAAGAAATCCCCCATCCGTGATATGTGATCACCCTTGATACGTGATCAAATTCTTCATTCCCACACCCTTGGTATCTGATCACCCTGACCTGTCTTCAGGAAGAATTCTGTTAAGTCAGTTTAGCAAGAATCTCCTCCCTGTGATGTCTCCTCTTAGTAGTTTTCTGTCCACTGACTCCTCGCTCTGCTCATTGGCTATAAATCCTTACTTGTCCTTGCTGTTTTGGGAGTTGAGCCCAATCTCCCTCCCTGACTGCAATACCCCCATTGCAGCATGCAGGGATTTTAATGTTCACTCTCTCAGTTAATTTTTGCAAAAAGCCCACGGGTAGGCATTATTACCTAATTTCACAGATGAGGAACTGAGTAAGAATGACTAAATGGCTGCCCAAAGTCAAGCAGCTCATAAGTGTCGGGGTGGGAGTTTGAGGCTGGAGCCTCTGCCCGTACCCCTCTGGCACTATGGGAGGCTTGATGAGTGGTGGGCATGGATGAAGGATGAGATGCAGGAGGAGAAGCAGGGAAATGGATCTCATATTCAATGTAGCACAGGGCTACGTATAGGGGAATCTTTGAGGCATTGTTGGAGGCTTGGGGTCAGGCATTCCTGAGCTGACATGCCATGCTGAAACCTTTGCCAGGGTGGTAAGGGTGAAGTGGGAGATGAGAGGGAGTGGTGTGTGTGTGTGTGTGTGTGTGTGTGTGTGTGTGTGTGTGAGAGAGAGAGAGAGAGAGAGAGAGAGAGAGAGAGAGAGGGAGATAATGAGAAAGATGAGATACATTTTCTGCATTATCTCCTGTGCTCCTTCAGAGAGGGTTCCTAGCCCCTGGGACTAGGACTAGACTCCATAGCCTATTGCATCAACCCCACTCTCCTTCACAAGAGGGTACACCCTGGCCAGTGGGGCCCTCAGTCGTGGGGCCCTAGAACACCTGAGCTAGAGGTTGTCTGGTCCAAGCTCTTTAGTGTGGAGACCCAGGGAGGTTAATTTGATTTGTTTAGATTCATGGAGACACAGAGTTGGGTCAGAAACTAGATATCTTGATGTATTAATACACTTTGTAAATACATACTGAGCATATATTCTGTTCCAGAGACACTAGCCTTTTAGGAACCTCTTTGAACCCTTCCTTCTCCAGTTGAGCACAATTTTATCCCTTTTTTGCTCTTTTCTTAACTCATCACCGGATACTTTCTAGGCCTCAGACCCTGCCAGGGGCAGTGGTGGGATCAGATGAAGTCTTAGCAACATGGAGATTGTAATGAGCACCCTCCCCTGATCTCAGGCGTCCTCTGCCCTTCTGCATCCCTGCATCCATGTTACCAGCCTCTGTCATTCACGCCAGCAGCCTCTAGTTTCCTCCTCCTGCCAGTGCACTTTCCAGTCTGCGTCTTTCCAAAGGATTAAGTGGCTTGTCCAAGGCTGCATGCCAGTTCCATCACAGGCTCCAGTATTTAGACTTAGACTGGGGATGGGTTCACAGGGGAGGGGAACAATCTACTATTTTTTAAAAGCCTACCAGAAATGTCACATATCCCATATGTACATTCCTTTCTTTTAGAAATTCAGGCTTTAAAAAGAAAAAACCCAAAAACCTGTGCCTAGTGTCTTGCTTTTCTACTCAGCTCCTCCCTTTCCACATACTCTTTCTTTCCCACATCACCACCTTGGCCTCCATGCCGTCGTGTTCTGTCCATTAAAGAGACCTGAGTGTGATTCCCAGCCCTGCCCCTCAACAGTGTTGTGACTTTGGGCAAGTTGCATAATTAGCATTTGAGGCCTCAGTTTTCCTTTCTGTAAAACTGGAAACCATTGGTGAAAACATTTGAAATGCATGGCAAGTATGTAGTAATTGTTAATTTCCTTCCCCTTTGAATGTCCCAAAGGATTCCTTCTAAAAAAAAAAAAATGAAAGTGGAGGGCTTCCATTTTTCCCCCCATTTCGGAACATTATCACTCTCCCATTATGCTGCAAGTGGGGTTTGATACCAAGAAGCCCGGTTTGGGCAACTCTTGTGGGCCACTTGGTGCTGCCAGGCACCTCTTCTGGGCATCAAGGCTTCAGGCCAGCTTTGTGGCCCAGAGGTGGCCTGGCTCCAGAGCTAAGGCAATCAGCTTGATAGTAATCTGTGCAGGTCCCAGTCTCTGAGTGCAGAGCCACAGGTGCACCAGGAGCTGCGAGGCAGAGGTTTGGGTAGAAAGCTACTGAGGGGCAGCTGGGTGAAGTGCACCAGACATCACAGCTACCTGCAGGGAGGCCCCGGGCTGGCCCAGTAGACCTCCATGGAAGGCTGAGGTCCCTTGCGGCCAACACAGAACATTGTCACTCCTCCGTTATGCCAGGAGTGGGGTTTGGCACCAAGAAGCCAAGTTTGAGCCACTCTTGTCAGGGTGGGGAATAGTGTTGAGGGACTCCACAGGGACTAGAGAGAGTTGAGAAGGAGCTGATCATTTCCTCCTGCCTGTGAGGATTGGCTGCTGGCCTCTGGGGAGCCTCTGCCCCACCCTGCAGTAGGTGGTTCCTCCCTGGACCCCAATGCCATGTGCTCTCCATCAGGGTCTCACGGAACCCAAACAGGAAGTGAGTACTGTCACATAGGCAGCACCCAGAACTGCCAGCCAGAGGTCAGGCCTCAGCTCTGCGTTTGGTGTGTGCATTTGTGTGTGTCTGTGCATGTACATGTGTGTGGGCCTACCAGTTTAAGTTTGGGTGTTTGTTTCCCTGTGTGTCTTTCTCACAGCTCCTACGAAACCTGCCAGGTAGAGGACAGGGAAGGAGTGGAGGAAGGACTTATTCTGGGTGTGGGGAGCCAGGAGACCTCTGCCCCTGCCTTCTCACCCAGCTATGGGAGATTAGCCAAATGACCTTTTCTACTTTGATTCTATGATGAACCATGTGACTGGCTCTCAGCTGGCTGCCAGGTACCTCATCTGGGCATCAAAGCTGCACGTCAGCTCTGTAGACCAGAGGATGGCCTGGCTCCATAGCTAAGGAGATGGTAGTCTCTGCAGGCCCCAGTCTCTGAGTGCAGAACCACAGGTACACCAGGAGGTGGGAGACAGAGATTTGGGTAGAAAGCTACTGAGGGGTAGCTGGGTGGAGTGCATCAGACATTAGAGCTACCTGCAGGAAAGCCCGGAGCTGGCCCAGTAGACCTCCATGGAAGGCTGAGGTCCTCTGCCTACCCAGCCATCTGGACTTCATTGTAGTTTCTCCCCGCGCCAGTCCTCATAGCCATCACTCCAAGCACCAGTCTCCTCCCACAGTCCACGGCTCATGTTGTCCATCTGTGAAAATGCAAGTACAATGCTGTCTGAGAATGACATGTGAGCCCTCACTGGGTCTCAGCACAGCCCCTGGTACCAGGAGGCTCTGTTATAATGCCAATCACATGAGTTTGTGGGTCACAGTGGCTTGGCCTGTTGTTACAATTGCACGTGTCCCATATCCATATGTCTGCTTTGAGGGATCTCCAGAAATGTCTGCATCCTGTACTTTAGGATGCAGGGGCTCTAGTGCTAGGGGCTGTTGTTGGGGCAAGGCCACTCCTTGATTTTTACTATGGAACTATAAGCCCTGATCCCCTCTAAGCTCCAGGACTGGCCCCAGCTCACGCTCTAATTTCAGAAACATGTTGGACTTCAGACTCATTCATTGGAATAGTCCCAGTGAATACCTCTAACACTTTAAAGCTTAATTCCCTGTTATAAATTCATATGATTCCTTTTTGCCACTCTAGTGTTTGGTGGAGTACCTGGCATGTAGTAGGAGCTTAATAGATGTATGAGTGAATGAGGTGTAGATGACTGTCCAACCCGTTGTGTTTACCCCAGTGTAAAAGAGTGTTCAGTCTTCCCCAGTATAAATAAGCACATGGCAAGTCTAGACGGGCAACTGAAAAGAGCTCTTGTCAGTTTAGGAGCTACTCTACAGCAGCGCTACTGACTCCTACAATCAGGGGATGCCGATTTTATATGACTTGCTTACAGCCACCTTCAGGAGCCCATACAAGGTGGGCACAAGTGGCCCAGCTCAGAGAGTTCAGAAAATAATAATGTCCCTAAGCTGTTGGTCTCTCTGGGTCCCTTTGGATTCTGTTTTGTGTTGGACTGGTAGAACCTCATAGGAATCTGGAAGGTCTGTGGAAGTTTCCCTGGTGATGTGACATGTGCCCACATTGGGAAAAATGGTTACTTGTTGCCTGAATGTTGTCTGCAGAACCCTGGGAGGCAGAGGGAGGATGGAGAGCAAGTAGGAGCTCGTCCTACTCTGCCCAGGGACTTTCTCTTGCTGCCTCTTAGAATGAGACAAAGGCTGACAATCCCATTAGCCCCTGAAGACAGGAGGAAAATTGCCATAAGGGCTGCTCTGCTCAGTGTGAAGCAGAAACTTGGCAAATGAGGCACCCAAACTCAGAGACTCTCAGACCTTGAAGGGACCCCCAAGAGCATCTGTTCCAGCCTCCTCTTTTTAGGACGTCACTTAATGTTCAAACAGTGGGGGATTTTCTTGTTATCTTTTTGTTATTGGTTTTAGCTTCATTCTACTGTTGTCAGAGGACATACTCTGTAGGATTTCAGTTCTTTGGATTGCGTCAAGACTGCCTTTATGGCCCCTTGAATGATCAATTTTGATAAATGTAAAAGTTTGGTAAACGTAGAGAATCATGTGGGTCCAACAGTTGTCGGGTGCCAGTGTTCTTTGTGAGTTAATTAGATCAAGTTTATATATTGTAGTATTCAGATATTGGATATTTTTGTGATTTTTCCCCCTGTTTGTTCTAGTAGTTACTGAGAGGCATATTAAATCTTCCATCATGACTCTGGAGTGCATACATGTTTTTAAATTCTGTCAAATTTTGCTTCATATTTTTGAAATTGTGCTATGAGGTACAATTGAATTTAGAATTGCTATGGCCTCCTGGTGGACTGATTTTTTTAAAAGATTTTACTTATTTATTTGACAGAGAGAGAGAGAGAGAGAGAGAGAGAGAGAGAGAGTGCTCACACAAGCAGGGGGAGCAGCAAACAGAGGGAGAAGCAGGCTCCCCACTGAGCAATGAGCCCAATGTGGGGCTAGATCCCACTACCCCAAATCAGGATCATGACCTGAGCCAAAGGCAGACAGATGCTTAACTGACTGAGCCGCACAGGCGCTCCTGGTAGACTGAATCTTTATCATTATTAGTTATTCCTCTTTATCCCTAGTAATGTTTCTTGCCTCAAATTCTACTTGGTGTGACATTAGTTCATTTCCACCGTTTTCCTTAGGTTTATGCTTATATGGCATATCTTTTTCCTTACTTCACTTGAACTTGTATCCTGATATTTAAAGTATGTCTTTTATAAGCAGTATATAGTTGGGTTTTATGATAATTTCTGTCTTTTGATTGCCCTTTTAGGACCATTTGCATTTCATGTAATTATTGATACAGTGGGTTTAATTTTACCATTGTACTTTTTCTGCTTTCTTTTGTCCCATCTGTTCTGTATTCCTTTTTCTCTTTTTCCTAGCCTTCTTTTGGATAAATCAAGTATTTTAAACATTTTTGTGTTTTAAAATTTTTATTGAAGTGAAATTCATATAACATAAAATTAGCCATTTTAAAATAAACAATTTAGTATGTTCATAGTGTTGTGCAATCACCATCTCTCTCTAGTTCCAAAACATTCTCCTCACCTTCAGAGGAAACCCCATACCCACTAAGCAGTCACTCCCCTTTTACCTCTGCCCTTCCCCCTGGTAACCTCAAATGTGCATTCTGTCTTCACAGATTATGGATAAATCAAATATTTTTATCATTCCAATTTCTCCTCTATTAGCTTATTATTACTCATTCTTTTAGTGGTTACTTCTGAGATTACAACACACATCCATGACTTACTAGATTTTATTTTAAATTAGAACTTTTGTAGTTCTAATTTAGCTTTTTCTAATACAGTTCTTTTATAGCTTTCACAGCAGAGCACCTGTTTGCTCCAATTTTTTTGTCTCCTCAACCCTGTGCGACAGCTGAGAGCTAAGGTTAGCTCACTAAACTCAAGTTCCTCTTTCTGCTTGGCTCCTTATATACTCACCCTGAACTAACTATGAATCAGGAAGAACATTGTGGGGCAAAGAGATGGTGGCGTCCAACTCAACCACTTCAGTTGGTTCCTTTCTTTCTGAGATCCTTTCTCCTCAAGCCTGCCTGCCAAGGTCTTTCTCCAACTTTTCCTTCCCTCCCTCCCTCTTTCCCTCCCTCCTTTCTTTCTTTTTCCCTTCCTTTCCTTCCCTTCCCTTCCCTGTCCTTTCCTTTCCTTTGGTATTTTGTCTAGCTTTTTGAGATGTTCTCAGTGGGAGGGTTGGTCTGCAACAAGTTAGTTACCCTAACTTGGCTCCCTCACTTTATATAGCAAGGAAGCAGAGGTCTAGAGGGGAAGTGGTTGTCTAGTTCTGTGCTAATTAAGGGAGAGCTGGAATTGAAACTCTGGTCTCCTGATACCCATGTCAGTGTTGTTTCTACCACAGCATGTTGGGCAACAAGGGGATCTTAGCCTATCAGACACTCACCCAAGCTATCATTCCCTCATTAAACACATATTTCTGCAGGACCTGCTCTGTGCCAAGCACTGGGCAAGTAAATGTGTCTTTTTTTCTGACTGCTTTCAAGATATTCTCTTTGTCTTGGTTTTCGGAAGCTTTATTATGATGTGTGTAGGTGTAGTTTTCTTTGTATTTACTCTGCTTGGAGATCACATATCTACTTAAATATACAGCTTGAGATTTTTCATCAACTTTAGAAAATTCTCATTCATTCTATCTTCAAACATGCCATCGGTTTCATGCTTTTCTCCCTCTTGTTTGGAGATTCCAATTCATGCATGTAATACCTTCGAGAATTGCACAACCTTGGCACGGGGGCGATGGGGGGTCAGGCAAGTATATTATTTAAGAAATCCATTTAGCTGCCTGTTGCAGAGACACAGAAAAACAGTGGCTTAAATAAAATGGTTTATTTCTCTTTTATTTAACAGGCTGGAGGTAGGCATCCCAGTGTGGTGTGGTGGCTCTGCTCCGCAGTGGTTGACCTGATCTCCCTGAACCAGTGTGGCTTTTACTACATCTCTGCTTCAGTCAGATGGTTGGAAGAAGTGGGTAAGAAGACTATATAATACCTGTCTTCAGAGTTTCTCCCTGGAGGTTGTCTACCTCACTTCTTTCACATTCTAATGACCAGAATTCGGTCATTGGTCACAACTAACTGCAAGGGATGCAGGGAGATGTAATCTTTATTCTGGGAGGTCAATTCTTATGCTAATATTAGGGAGTCTATTGCTATGAGAGAAAAGGAGATGCTAAATATTGGGGGACAATTGGCAGCAATTAATCGTAATACAAGACAACAGGTGCCTCAGAGGAAGAAGTTGGAAAAGGTGTCATTAAGGAAGTAACATCTGACTGGGCACTGACAGGTGAATAGGAGTTCATTGAGGGAAAAAATGATACTCCAGGTGGGGATACTGGGAGAAGCACTTGACTCCTGAGAGCAGAGCCCACATATTCTTTCATCTTTCTAACCCCTGACACATAGTAGCCTACCGTATCACTCTTGTCAAATAGAATCAATCGTGAGAGCAGAGGGAGGGGGAGGTTTTCACCCTAGAGACTGGAAGCCTAGCAGAACTGGAAAGGCAGTCAATAAGTGTCATTGTGGGGATGGGAGAGGATTCGGGCCACTGTAGATGTATTGAGGTTTAAGGTGGAAGCAAGAACGCTGAGTTGAAATTGCTCTGCAGAGAGCTGGGGGACAGCTTGGGCAGCAGTAGGGACAGGAGCTGTGGGTGTGGGAGCTGTTCTTGGGAGGGTAACAACTGAGGCTCTTCGAGGGGCTTCTTTTTCCTAAGGAGAAAATGCATTGAGAATAAAAAGGCCAGGCCAGGACCGAACCTCTGTAGTGGAGGGAAAGCATGAGGAAGCAGAAAGTTCTGCTGTATAGGGCAGCCCGTCCCTGAGAGTTTTGGACGCCTCTTTCCCCTCTGATGGGCTCACTGACTCTTCTCGGTTTGTCCACTCCTCTGGACCTGGCCCACCTCCCTTCCTGTGACTTGTTCTTTCTTTGGCTCTTGCTAGCTTTCAATTAATGATGAATTCAATTTCATGTTTATCAAACTTTCATTAGATAACTACATTTCACACATAAAAGGATTTGAGACAGCATTCAGCTTAATTTTTATCATATAAGTAATCCATATTCATTGGTAAAAGTATCAGAAAATATAATTGAAAGAAGGAACATTAAAATCACCCGTAATCTCTCCACCTAGATTGTTAACATTTGGTACATATGCATCCCGATTTATCTCTTCCTCCCTAACAATATTAATATCAACAATTACTAATATTAATGAACCCTATGTACCAGTCACTGTTAGGTTTGGTGTCTGTATTACATTGTTTCAACCTTGTAATAACCTATAACATAGTTATTATTATCCTTATATTATAGGTAAGGAAACTGAGGTGCAGAAGTTTCAAATCTACCCAGAGTGTGTTACTCTTGTTGTTGTCGTCATTTTTTTAAATTTATTTTTTATTTTTTATTCTTTGCCCCAGGGGTACAGGTCTGTGAATCATCAGGCTTACATCTTTCACAGCATTCACCAAAGCACAAACCCTCCCCAATGTCCATAACCCATCCTTGTCGTTGTTTTTAAAAGATTTTATTTATTTATTTGGGGAGAGAGAGAGAGAGAGCGCGAGTAAGAGAGAGCATGAGAAGGAAGAAGGTCAGAGGGGGAAGCAGACTCCCTGCGGAGCTGGGAGACTCCATCCTGGGATACCGGGATCATGACCTGAGCCGAAGGCAGTCGCTTAACCGACTGAGCCACTCAGGTGCCCTTCTTGTTGTTTTTTTTGTAATACAGTGGACACAGAATATTACATTGGTTTTAGATGTGCAACTTAGTGATCTGAAAATTTACACATTATGCTATGTTTACCACAAGTATAGCTACCATCCGTCTTATTATATCGCTATTATAGTATCATTGGCTGTATTCCTTGTGCTCTGCTTTTTAGTCCTGTGGCTTACTCATTCCATAACTGGAGGCCTGGATCTCCCACTCTCCTTTAGCCATGTTCCTTAGCCTCCCATGCCCCTCCTCTTGGCAACCATTAGTTTTCTGTCTGTATTTATAGTTCTTTTTGTTTGTTCATTTTTTTTAGGTTCCACTTATAAATTGAATCCTATGGTATTTGTCTTTCTCAATATGACTTATTTCAGTTAGCATAATATCTCTAGGTCCATCCATGTTGTCTCAAATGGCATGATCTCATCCTTTTTTATGGCTGTGTAATAATGTATGTATATGTATATCCATTTTCCTTATCCAGTCATCTATTAATGAATATTTAGATTGCTTCCATGTCTTGACTATTGTAATAAAGCTGTAATAAATATCAGGGTGCATATATCTTTTTGAGTTAGAGTTTTTTGTTTTCCCTGAGTAAATACTCAATAGTAGAACTATTGGATCATGTGGTATTTCTGATTTTAATATTTTGAGGAACCTCCATACCATTTTCCACAGCGGTTGTACCAATGTACATTCCCACTAATCGTACATGAGGGTTCCTTTTTCTCTACACCCTCGCCAACACTGGTATTTGTCTTCTTGATTTTAGCTATTCTAATAGGTATGAGGTGATATCTCGTGGTTTTGATTTGCATTTATTTCTCTGATGATTAGTGATCATCATATGTTTGTTGGGCATCTGTATGTCTTCTTTGGAAAAATGTCAATTCAGGTCCTCAGCCCATTTTTTAAATCGGATTATTTGTTTTTTTGGTGTTGAGTTGTATGATAACTTTATGTATTTTGGATACTAAACCCTTATCAGATATATCATTTGCAAATATCTTCTCCCATTCAGTAGGTTGTCTTTTTGTTTTGTTTATGATTTCCTTTGCTGTGCAAAAGATTTTTACTTTGATATAGTCCCAAGAGTTTATTTTTGCTTTTGTTTTTCTTGCGTTTAGGAGACATAGCTACAGAAATGTTGATATGGCTGATGTCAGAGATGCTACTGTCTGTATTCTCTTCTAAAATTTTTGTGATTTCAGGCCTTACCTTCAGGCCTTTAATCCATTTTGAATTTATTTTTGTGTACGGTGTAAGAAAGTGGTCCATTTCCAATTTCATTCTTTTGCAAGTAGCTGTCCATTTTTTCCCCGTTGTATATTCTTGCTTCCTTTGTCATAGATTTATTGCACATGTAAATGTGGGTTTATTTCTGGGGTCTCTATCCTATTGCATTGATCCATGTGTCTAACTAGTTTATTATTCTAACCTTACTCATACCAGTTTGTTTTTTTAATCTCTGATTATGAAAACTTTTCGAATTCATAGAAAAGTAAAGGGAATAGAGTGGTGAAGTCCTGTGCAGCCAAACACCCAACTTCAACAGCCATCAGTCCATCTGTCTGGTTTTACTCAATCTCCTAGCTAGCTCCACCCCAATTATTCTAAAGTGAATCCCAGACATCACACCATTTCATCCACAGTGCCTGTCTCCATAAACAAGGACCCTTTTAAATGTAACTACAATAGTGTTAGCACCTCCTGTCCAAGTGAGCAACTCCCTAACATCATCTACTTTCCATCAGTGTTCTTTTTTTTTTTTTAAGATTTTATTTATTTATTTGACAGAGGAAGATAGCAAGAGAGGGAACACAAGCAGGGGAAGAGGGAGAAGGAGAAGTAGGCTTCCTGCAGAGCAGGATGCCGGATGCGGGGCTTGATCCCAGAAACCTGGGATCATGACCCGAGCCTAAAGCAGACACTTAACGACTGAGCCACCCAGATGCTCCTCCATCAATGTTCTAATCTCCCCAGTTGCCTCATAAATATTTCCTCATAGTTTGTTTGAATCAGAATCACACATGCTCCTTCATAGTGTTGGGGCTGGAATTCATATTCAGATTGGTCTGGCCCCAAAACCATGCTCTTTCCACATACCAAATTCACATTATGAATGGAAAAATTTATATAGTTCATACTACATTTAACTTGAACATATGTATATATACACAACAATTTCTTAGGTTTTAGGTATTGATGATGGCAGTAAAGCTAAGGTACTAATTTGTAATTCCTCTTCACTAAGGAATTGGTAGAAAACCTTCTCTATAATCTGCCAAATTTCTCTTCTTATGTCCTGCAGATTTTTTGATCTATAAGGAGCTTTCTATTCTATTTTTGTCTCACAATGTATTGTTCTGAGATTGTTATTTCCTTACACAAAGATCTTTGTTATTATTTTCATTCATCCATCCATTCATGCAACAAATTGAGTACTTATTATTTGCCAGAGACTGTGATTGACAGATAAGGGCCCCATTCCTGTGAATTCATATTCTATGCGGGAGAGAGACAAACAAAAAGCAAATGGAAAAATAAAATAATTTTGAATTGTGACAAATACCATGTAAAAGCAGCAAGGAATGAATGTAAAGAATGACGGTGGAAACTACCACCAAAAGTGCTGTGAAGGGACGCCTGGGTGGCTCAGTTGGTTAAGCAGCTGCCTTTGGCTCAGGTCATGATCCCAGCCAGGGTCCTGGGATCGAGTCCCGTATCGGGCTCCTTGCTTGGCAGGGAGCCTGCTTCTCCCTCTGCCTCTACCTGCCATTCTGCCTGCTTGTGCTCTCTCTCTCTCTCTCCCCCTGACAAATAAATAAATAAATAAAATCTTAAAAAAAAAAGTGCTGTGAAACGTGTAAGCCTGATGATTCACAGAACTGTACCCCTGGGGCAAATAAATAATAATAATAAATTTTTAAAAAGTGTTTAGAAAATGATTTGCTTTTACTTGCTCACAGTTCTTTTTAAGTGGATCATCCATTATTAGTATTTAAAAGAGGTTGCATCTTTCAATATGCTTTTGCTAAGTGCTCGCTGCTTGATAGCTATTAATCTCAAGTAGCTTCTTTTCTTTATTTGTCATGTTGCTGTTTTCCTCCTATATCTCTTTAGCTATTAGGTTATTCTTTTTGGGTGCTGTTGTTCTAGCCATGAAAATGTTTTAAAATTGAGTTGGTAGATATTTATTGAAAATATTTAAATGATATAAAAGTTTATACATGAATGAAAGTCCCTATCAACCCACTCTCCTTCCATTCTCAATCCTCAGGTATAAGTCCTAATGGCATATTAAGATGCTCCCCTCCATCTTTTCCTATGTGTTTGAAGTGAGGTAGAATAGGGTGGAGAATAGGACCAGCATAGACAGGTATGTGGGATGGAGAGAGTCGGTAGACCAGGCTTATTATGAGAACCCTCCCTTGTGAGCATCCAGAGCCTTCAATGGTTATGACTCTCCAGGGCATTGGGAACTTCATTTGTTCTGGCCGAGGAGGTTACAGTTCTTTGAGAAGTTTACCTTTTGAGCTGGATATAGCTTAGATATCACTTGTCACTTGGCAGTTTTTGGAGATAAAAGTATAACAAATAGGGGTGCCTGGGTGGCTCAGTGTTAAGCGTCTGCCTCCGGCTCAAGTCATGATGCTATGGTCCTGGGGTTGGGCCCCACATTGGGCTCTCTGCTCAGTGGGAAGCCTGCTTCTCCCTCTCCCACTCCCCCTGCTTGTGTTCCTTCTCTCACTGTGTCTCTCTGTCAAATAAGTAAATAAAATCTTTTTTAAAAAAGTATAACAAATAGTGTTTATGACCCTCTTGTCATTGTGGGATTGCTAGTTATTTTCCAGATTGAAATACATGTGAAAGGAGAGGATTTGACACGGTCAAAGTCATCAGATTTAACTTAACAAGCCATTTGAAGGCAAATTCAAAGGGGATGTTCAATTAATGTTTCAACAGGCACTACAACTGCTGGAACAGTGTGAATATGCAAAAGTAAATCAGTTGAATATTAACTATGTAAGCACTGATTATTAGATAAAATACATTTAGTTCACTATTCTTTAAAAGAAATACTTTGATCTTACTTTGGGTTTATATATGAATTTATGTATAATTTTTTGCAACTTGCTGTTTTCACTCAACAATATCCATATGACATACAATTCTATCTCATCCTTTTAGTAGAATGCATTGTACTTTATAGCACAGATATTCTGTACTATAACCATTTTTCTTTTGGTAGACATTAAAGATACTTATAACTGTGTACTATTATCAATAACACCGTAGCAACTATCTTTGTACAAATATCCTTGAAGTGTGTGTATTTCAGTAGGATAGATTCCTAAATGTGAATCTCTGAGTCAAAGGGTGTGTATATATATATATATATATATATATATATATATATACACATATATATATATATATTTGAAATGTGGATAGACTTCATCAGATTATTTTCTAAAGATGTTAAAGCACAGTGTATAAAAGAACTCTTCTTTAAACCCTTCTTCCACTTGATACTGTCAGGTCTTTATGTATTCCCAACATAGCATCTTATTTTCATTTGGATTTCTCTAATGACTAGGGAGGCTGATCATTTTTTCATTACATGTATTAGCCATTTGCATTTCTTCCTCTGAAAGTGCCTCGTCTTTTTTGGGGTTCATTTTCCTGTTGAGCTATTTACCTTCACATTGATTTGTGGGAGCTCTTTTTATGTAATAGGCGTATTAGTCTCTGGATTGTTACCTACATTGTACATATTTTCCAGTTCTTTTTGTTGTCAAATGTTGTTATGCTTCTAAGCATGCTTTTTGCTTTACAGAAAGAAACGTTTTCGTTTTAGGGAGGCAAGATTTCAGTCTATTTGTTTCTGGCTTTTAGGTTCTATTTTCCCCAAGATTAACCATTAGCTATCTTCTTTGTATTGCTCAGGTGATTCTTATCTAACAACATCATGCACATTGGCAGTTAGGCTGTAATCAGCAAAGCAATTGAGAGAAAGAGAAAGATGGGAGAAATAAAGGAAGTGGGAAGAAGAGCAAAGAGGGAAGAGAGAACTGAAGTCAAGAATTCTTAGCAGAATCTTCTAGCTCTTGTTCTTGTCTCTAACCTTTAAATGACTCTTGCTTTCCCCACAGATCTCCTAGGAAAGCTAATCATGAGAATGGGAGACGTTTGCGTTTCTCAAGCTCTACTCCCTGCAGCCCCTAATGGCTTTCCATGCTGTTACCTTCCTAGAACTGCTCCTGATTCTCTCAGCCACAAATCCCATTTCTTATGGCTTTTCTGGGGTGGAGTTTTGGGCTCTTTCCTCAAAACAAGACAAAACCTTATGCTCTACCTAAGAATTTCCTTACTTCAGGACACGTTCCACTGGAGGCATGGGAGGTAATTTTGCATGGCATGTCAACCCAACGTAAAATAACTTTGAATCAAGGTTGAAATAGTTATTTCCTTTCTAACTGCTTCCTAATCTTTCTAATTGTATCAAGGAGAAATTTAGCGTGGTGGTAATGTTTTCCATACCTCCCTAACTCATGCTAATCTCACTCTTTAATGAAAAAATAGGCCCCAGGGTGACATCCTTTAGTAGACAACTACTTAGTTAGGATTTAACAAGTGCCATTGTTTTCATTGTACTTATTTTCTACAGCTACATTCTATTTGTGGGAAATGATTCTGGCAGGGATTTAGAGTAGAGATATAAAGTTTCCTTTTAAAGTGTATTTGTGGGCGCCTGGGTGGCTCAGAGGGTTAAAGCCTCTGCCTTCGGCTCAGGTCATGATCTCAGGGTCCTGGGATCGAGGCCCACATCGGGCTCTCTACTCGGCAGAGAGCCTGCTTCCTCCTCTCTCTCTGCCTGCCTCTCTGCCTACCTGTGATCTCTCTCTCTCTCTATCAAATAAATAAATAAAATCTTTAAAAAAAAAAAATAAAGTGTATTTGTTTTTAGAAAAACAGAGCCAACAACAGTGCAGTTGGTACCAGAATATAACAAAAATCATGCTAGTGATACCCCCACGAGAGGAAATTTGGGAAACAGGTAGTCACCTCCATCAGTCTACATAGCCCTCATCAGCTCTATTCCCCTTTATTCCACCCCTTGCCTAGAGACCTCTACCAGTTTTTTTGTTCCCTAGAGGCCCTAGTCCCTCCTGGCCCCAATTCTAGCTCCCTGTCTGCTCTTCCATTCATGTCAATACTGACCAGATCTTAGAGCTCCCTTTTTTAAAGGAATCTATATTCGTGTGTTAATGGGTATTACCTGTTCAATTTAATCATGCATTTTAATAATGACAGATCCCTTAGCTTGAGAGAGAAAGTGAGAAGAGCCTGTGAGTTCTGTGGTCATATAGGTCTCAATCTAATTCCTGCCTTAACTAAATATTAGTTGTGACTTTTGCAAGTAGACCCAAAAGAGCAAGTTCAACATACTGGGAGTTAAAGGAAGAGAGAAAGGCAGCCTTATAGAGACACAGGCAGAGTTTTTTAAAAAGATCTTCCTAGTCATAGCTAGAGTAATTAGGCAAGGAAAAAAAAAGGCAGCCAAATTGGAAAGGCAGAAGTAGAATAATCTCTGTTCACAGATGACATGATCTTATATGTAAAAACCTCAAAAGACTCCACATTAAAAAAAAAACCTCTAACAGCAGAAAATAAACTAGTTAGAATAAATGAATTCAACAAAGTTGCAAGTTACAAAAATCAGTTACATTTCTATACACTAACAATGAACAGTTTGAAAGGAAATTAGGGAAACAATTCCATTTATATCAAAAAGGATAAAATACTTAGTAATAAACTTAACCAAGTAGGCAATAGACTTGTACATTGAAAACTACCAAATGTTGCCAAAAGAATTAAGATAAGAAATTAATTGGAAGAAGAGAAATAAATGGAAATGTATCCCGTGTTCATGGATTGCAAGACTTAATAGTGTTAAAAATGCTCATTTTTACCCAAAACAATCTACAGATTCAGTGCAATTCCTGTCAAAAGCATTTTTTTTGTAGGAATAGAAAAACAATCCTGTTTCACGTGGCATTTCAAACGACCCTGAGTAGCCAAAACACTCAGTCTTCAGAAAGAACAAAGCTGGAGGCCTCACACTTCCCAATTTCAAAATATATTACAGGGGCACCTGGGTGGCTCAGTTGGTTAAGTGACTAAGTTTGGCTCAGGTCATGATCCCGGGGTCCTGGGATTGAGCCCCGCATTGGGCTCCCTGCTCTGCAGGGCGCCTGTTTCTCCCTCTCCCTCTGCATGTTGCTTCCCCTGCTTGTGTTCTTTCCCTCTGTCAAATAAATAAAATCTTTAAAATTATATATATTACAAAACTATGTTAATCAAAACAATATGGCATTGGCAGAAAGACTAATGCCGAGACCAGTGGAACAGAAATAGACCAGAACAGAGAGCCCAGAAGTAAACTGTTGCAGATACAGTTGATCTTCAAGAAGGGTGCCAAGACTACGTAATGGGGAAAGGATAGTCTCTTCAACAAATCATGATGGGAAAACTGGATAACCACCCACAAAAGAATGAAAAGGGACTCTTACTTTATGTCATATATGGAAGTTAACTCAGAGTAGGTTGAAGACCTAAATGTAAGACCTGACACTAAAACTTCTAGAAGAAAACACAGGGAAAGCTTCATGAAATTGAAATTGGCAATGATTTCTTGGATATAAAACCAAAAGCACAAGTAACCAAAGCAAAAATAGACAAATGGAATGACATCAAAACTTAAAGCTTCCACACGGCAAAGGAAACAATCAACAAAGTGAAAAGGCAACTTATAGAATGGGAAAAAATATTTGCAAACTATATACCCAATAAAGTGTTAATATCTAAAATATAAAACGAACTCCTCCAACTTAATAGCAACAACAATAACAAACAAAAAATGGGCAAAGGACTTGAATAGACATTTCTTCAAAAAAGATATATGAATGGCCAACAAACATGAAAAGAAGCTCAACATCACTAATCATCAGGGAAATGCAATTCAAAACCATAGTGAGCTATCACCTCCCACCCAGGAGGATGGCCACTATCAAAAGAACAGAAAAGAACAAGTGTTGGTGAAGATGTGAAGAAACTAGAACCCTTGCGTGCTGTTGGTGGGAATGCAAAATGGTGCTGCTATGAAAAACATTATGAAGATTTCTCAAAAAACTAAAAATAGAACTATCATATGATCCAGCAATCCCACTTCTATGCATATATCCAAGAGAATTGAGGAGCACCTGCGTGGCTCAGTCAGTTAAGTGTCTGACTCTTGATTTCAGCTCAGGTCATGACCTCAAGGTCATAAGATCGAGCCCCATGTCAGACTCTGCACTCAACATGAAGTCTGCTTGAGATTCTTTCCCCCCCCTTTATGCTCCTCCCCCTATTCTCTCTCTCTTAAGTAAATAAATAAAATCTTAAAAGAATTAAAAACAGAATCTCAAAGAGATACTAGCACACCTATGTTCATTGCAGCATTATTCACAGTAGTCAAGATGGGGAAGCAAACTAAATGTCCATTGGTGGATGAATGGATAAAGAAAATGTGGTATGAATACACACACACACACACACACACACACACACAGTGGAGTATTATTCAGTCTAAAGAAGGAAATCCTGTCATATGTTATGATGTGGATGAACCTAGAAGACTTGGTGCTGAGGGAAAATTAGCCAGTCACAAAATTGACAAATACTGCCTGATTCTAGTTATCTGAGGTGTCTAAAGAAGTCAAACTCTTAAAAACAAAGTATAGAATGGTGCTTGCCAAGGGCTGGGGGGAGGAGGAAATGAGCATTGTTCTTGACTGGATTTAGAGTTTCAGTCATGCAGGATGAAAAAGTTCTAGGGATCTGTCATACTACAGTATGCATACAGTTAACAATACTGTACTATGCACTTAAAAATTGTTAAGGGGGTAAATTTATATTATGTGTTTTTTTAACCATAATAATAACAATATAAAAATTCCTTCTTGCCTAATGACATGATTCATAATAGTCCAAACTGAAACTGCATAAATGCCTGACAGCAGGAGGGTGGATAAATAAAATGTACCCCAGTTTCACAATGGAATACTGCACAATGAGAAGAAAGAACCACAGCTGCAAGAAGTAGTATGGGTGCAACTCAGAAGCATAATGTCAAGCAAAAGAAGCTAGACACAAAAGAGTTCATACTCTGTGATTCCACTTAATGAAGCATGAAACAGGCACAACTGGTCTTGGTGTTAGAAGTCAGGCTAGGGACCCCCCCTAGGGTTGGGGAGCAGTGTCCAGAAGAGGCTATGGGTGGGAACTATTGGGGTTCACTTATGCTTCTTGACCTGTGAGTTTGTTTCACATGTGTGTTCACTTTGGAAAAACTTACTGGGTTGAACACATGTGGTATATATACTTTTGTCTATGTCAATTATTCTTCATTAAAAAGTTTTTAAAAATTATTTTAGGGCGCCTGGGTGGCTCAGTGGGTTAAAGCCTCTGCCTTTGGCTCAGGTCATGATCTCAGGGTCCTGGGATCGAGTCCCACATCGGGCTCTCTGCTCGGCAGGGAGCCTGCTTTCTCCTCTCTCTCTGCCTGCCTCTCTGGCTACTTGTGATCTCTCTCTCTGTGTCAAATAAGTAAATAAAACCTTTAAAAATTATTTTAATAAAAGCCCTTCCTGTTATTATGTTTATTATGTGGCCAAAGCTCCTTTTGGTGCCAGCAAAATGGAGAAGGGTTGTTATCTAAAGTCATAGAAAGAAGGAGAGGAAGCTGAATCAGGAGAAAGAAGGGGGTCTGGAAGAGCACGGCCCAGAGGAGAAAGTGGAAGGTCACCCTGGGTTTGGGACCTGCTGCGTTCAGGAGGGGCTTCCTTCACCATGAGGCAGATAATGAGGTCCAGGAGGTCCCCACGAGAGGGGATTCTGATGGCCTCTGCGGAGCTGGTGCCCACCACGGCTCCTCCTCCCCTGTCTCCTCGTCCTTGCAGTGCCACTTTCCCAAGTGGGGCTGGGATCCCGTGTATCAGCCCAGGAGCTACAGAGGCAGGCCAGGCAGCTACAAACCCCAAACCAGAAGCCCAAGTGGGGAGCACAGCTGGCCCACACTGTGCTCCAGGGAGCCTCACACTGGTTCTCCTTGGGAGATTTGAAGGAACATTTGCAGCTTCTATAGGTGTCCCCTTTGTGATTTTCGGTACGTGCTCTTTTTTTTTTTAAGATTTTATTTATTTATTTGACAGAGAGAGAGAGATCACAAGTAGGCTGACAGGCAGGCAGAGAGAGGAGGAAGCAGGCTCCCTGCTGAGCAGAGAGCCCGATGCGGGCCTCGATCCCAGGACCCTGAGATCATGACCTGAGCCGAAGGCAGAGGCTTTAACCCACTGAGCCACCCAGGCGCCCTTAGTACGTGCTCTTGTGGCCTGGCAGTGATAAGCAGCCTGAGGGCCGCTGTGAAGGAGGCAAGGGTGTGCTGATGGTGGAAGAAGTTGGGGGCTGGCTGGATCAGGTGTGGTCTTAGAAGGAGAGATGTTTGGGTTTCAGGAGGCAAGGAATGCTTTAGCTGCAGCTTAGAGGGGGAGGAATAGAGACCCCAGGTTAGGCCAGGGAAGGGAGGCCCTCTGGAGGGCTGATTTGGGGAGTAGGTGAGGCCAGAATGATTGCCACCTCTAAGAATGAGCAGAGGCCTCAGTGGAGTACTACTGCTGGCTTACGGTTGTTCCTGCAGTGTGTGGTTCTTTTATCCCCAAGTGCTTTTGTTCCTTAAAATTTTGTCTAAATTATGAAATTCATATACATCCACACGTAATATTATAGCCAACCATAGAGACCCTTCCTATTTGCCACATTGGATTTAGAACTCCTTGCCTCTCACTTTGGAGAAATAAAACAGTATGGCTAAGTCAAAGCCCTACCCCCTCCCCACACCCTCTCTCCCCAGGAGTGCCCGTTCTCCAGAACTCAGTGCTCATCCTAGTTGTGCATGGTTTCAACCATTCCCTGCACACTCTGCTGGGACTCCGATGGGTATGTCTGTAATCAGAGTCCTTGGCACTGCATAGAGAGTGGTGGTTTGGATTCACAGGGACAGAGGCAGGAGCTTCTGTGAGGGAGAGGTTGCTCAGGACCAGGAAGCTGTGGGAAGCTCCCAGTGCCTGGGGGAATGAGGAGGAAGCAAAGGGGTCCTGAGGGCAGGCTCTGGGTGGCAGGGTTGCAGAAGAGCTGCAGGTGGTGCCTCTGCAAGGGCAGCTTTTCCCAGGGAAGTGCTGTGAGCTGTGTGGTTGACCACACCTTGTGACCCCATAGCCATCTGAAAAAAAAGGCAAAGGTAGGGAGATGCTGTGTGTGATTAATTTCTCCTGGAACTCAGCGGGCACTGCAGCGTGCATATGCTGGCTGGTGTGGTGGTGTGAGGGGGGTGGGAAGGGACCCTGCTGGCTTCTGGTTACTCCCAAGTGCTGGTTTGAGCATAGGAATGTGTGCATCTGGCCTCTCTCCCGCCTTTTCTGTTTTTCAAAAACACTGGGTCTGAAATGTAGAGGGTGGAGGCTTGTATGTGTCTGGATTAACTAGACAATTGCCTAATTATTCCATTTCCTCCATCCAACAACACCCACCCAACTCTGTATCAGGCGGGGGGGAGTGTGTGGAGATAACTTGGGCCATGTTCCTTGCTCCGAGGGGCTCACAGGCCTGTGTCACAGCCCCAGTGAGAGGCCCGCTGTGGGAAAGGACCTAGGCTAGTGCTGAAGGAACGCAAAAGTGTGGTGGGTTTCCGTGGATGGGGCAGGGAAGAGCTTCGCAAGGGAGAGGCACTGAGAGTGGAGAGGCCACCTCTGGGAGTCAGCAGGAATGGGGGCCGGAGGGGTGAGGTGCATGTGGAGGAGGGCACAAGGAGAGGTGAGCTGGACGGGCAGTGAGGCCACGTTGCCCACACAGAGCTTGAAGAGCATGCTAAGACCTGTGGATGTTCCCTGTGGGCAGTGGGAGACACAGCATTTCTGAAGCGATGTCATTCAGCAGAGTTCAAGAAGAAAATCAAGACTGGATGGAGTGAAGAAGGTCAACTGCACGAGGAACTGGACAAGACCATGGGCAGTTATCCAGAGCAGCAGCCGGCCACTTCGCATGTTTACTGAGGGCTCCCTGTGTACCAGGCACGGTGATGAGTCTTTTAACTCACACCCTGTCATTTGCTCCTCCGCCAAATGGGTTGCTATTCTAGCCATGTCCTAGATGAGGAAACAGGCTTGGAGAGGTGTAGTAACCTGCCTGAGGAGCCAGATGGTACGCGGCAGAACCAGAATTCAGGCTGCCTGATCTCACATCCTTCTCTGAACCCCTCTGCCACTCTGATCAGACCTCCTGAGACTCTGGCCACCACTGAAGGGGAGCGTTCCCGGTCTCCTAAAGGGTTGGCAAGGTCATACATGCTCACCATTTGGGATCTCTCTGGAGTCTGTGTTCCCTCAAATCACAAGGCCCTTGGTTGCCAGTAGGGGAAAATGCCATCCATGTGTCCAGGACAAGGTGGAGGCTGAGGCAGGGCTGGGAATGGCTGGGTGAGGGGTAGGAGGGTGGACGTTTGGGGGAAACTGCTCTGTGAGAGTTCTTGTTGACTTGGAAGGGGAAAGCCTGTGCATGGGAATGCCTGACAGGTGTGCCTTGTCACTGCAAGGCACCAGGAGCAGGTGAGGGGGCAGGGCCGGGGAGGCATCAGCCATCCCGGGAGGAGCCTGCCCAGTGTCAGGGCCGGGAGGGAGAGCTTTGGTGACCGTGAGGATGGACTGCCTCTCCTCTGTATCCCCCCCTCAGAGGGGCCTCTAAAGGCTTTCTCGTGGCAGCAGGTGGCAGTCTCAGACCTCAGCTGCCTGAGAAATCTGTGAGGGCCCGTGCTTGGGAATGCCTGCATTCCATCACCTTATTAGCCTTCCCCAGGTAGGCCACAGGGTCATAGCAACTTGGTCATGGTTCCCTCTTCCCTTAAGGGTTTCTGGGCGTTTGAGGGTTATCTGATGTGACTCCAGGCCTCTGCTGCTCCCAAAAGAGGATCCTTCTGCTATTTTTCTTCCCCTCCTGCTGATCCCCAGTTTGCCTTATGAGCTGGAACCCCAATTATGTACAGGGTCGAAATATTTTCTCGTAAGGCTCTTCAGTAGCATATATATGGGGGATAAAACAGGTGCTCAGGCTTCACCTAACACCACACATGAGAGGGATCCAAATCTGAGTGTTGTCCCAGCTGGAACTCCTGATTCAGGGGGAGGAAGGGAAGGAGAGTGGTCAGGACACATCATTTTTTGAGTACCTGCTATAATGGCAGGACTCTGCTGGGCAACTTAGGCATCTCACCTCATTTCATTCCACCCTTGAAGTAAACATTACTGTCCTCATTTTTTAGATGGGGAAGCTGTGGCTCAGACGTTTCTATGATGCAGCAAAGTTTGCAGAACTTGCCGGGTCTCTCTGGCTTAGAATCTCCTTCTATCACATCCTTCTTTTCCACCCTCCTCCACATGTTGTAGAAAAGAAAGTACTGCCAGGAATATAGTCACATACAGTTTCTGAGTCAAGGTAGGTATTTGGAGACCAGAAGACCTTAGTTATCCCAACTCTCCACATCCTGCCTCTGGGCCTCAGGTCTCTCCTCTGTAAAGTGGGAGGGTTACTATCCTCAACTCTCAGGTTCTCCCGGCAGTGAAAACATGACATCCCAGCCCCACAGAAGGGGCAAGGACAAAGACGCTTGCCGGACCTGTTCCTCCTTGGGACCGTGAGACCTGATTTGTTGGCTCTGAAGTGCCTTGCCCTCATCAGGGATGGTCAGGAGACTCTAGAACGATGCCATTCACACCTTGCAGTGCTGTGTGCCTTGCACAAGCAGCTGGACACCAGACAGGCTTCCCAGGTGAACCTAGGTTGCTTCCCTAGAAACAGCATCTGGCAGCAGTGGCTGGAGGGTTTGGTCTTATTTTATGTTTAAAGGAGGCATGTTTTCTTCTCTCGTTTTATATATCCAGCTTTACAGTGGGAAGGGAACAAGCAAATAGCAGAGACAAATCTATATGATGTAATTCTGATTGGCAAAAGCAGGGCAGAGCTGTTTTCTAAGGAGACTTGGCTGCCCCTGACCAGCTGTGAGACTGTGGACAAGTGACTTCTTTCTGGGCCTCAGGGTCCTTGTTTGTTCAGGAGGGGTCTGGATTAAGTAGTGCAAGGTTTGGCAGTCCTTGGCTTTATGGATGGAATGGTAAAGTTGGTGAGCAGCAGGACCAGCTTCATGGGCATGTGCCCTTTGCTGTCACACAGGGGCCTGTACTTAGTTGGACCCATGCCTGGTTTAATACTCCGCTGTTACTGTCTTGGAAGTCATAATATTTTTGAGCAAATGGTGTCACATTTTAATTTTGCACCAGGCCCTGCAGGTGATGTAGCCAGTCCTGGTTGGCCGTGCCACCCCTCTGCCCTTAGGGACAGGAGGCTGAGTGAATGCCAGCCCTCGACCAAGCTGAGAGGTGGGGACATTTGCCCTTGACCCCTTCGGCCAGCCTTTCGGAGTCCTGTTCTGTTGCATTGGAACTGTGGCTTCCTGCAGACACTGGGTGCGTCTTTGGGGCTTGCCAGCATGTCTTCCTGTGTATGCCTAGGCTCCACTCACCTAGCATCAACACTTTTTCCAGATCCTTTCAGTGAACCCAGCTCTCAGCTTGCCAGTAGTAGGGCCTTCATGAACATCTGTTGACTAAGTGGTTGACTAAGTATGTGATTGACTCATGTCTGAGTGAAAGCAGCTTAGCAGCATGTCCCAGCGGGAGGAACAGTGGTCTAGCAATTAGATCTGGGCTCTGCTCACTTTGTTCCCTGAGCCTTCTTTTTCTAAGGAGCAGGAGTTGGGCATGGGGAGATGACTAGAGCTCTCTCTTGGCCCTGCTGTCTTGAGACAGGTCTTGCCAGCACCTCTAAAGTAATGTCACCAGGCCCAGGTGGCACATAGACCTGTCCTAGAGGAATTTGTCCCCTCAGCTGACTGAGTAACCAGAGGCTACATATGTTCTCCTGTGGTAGGCCTCTGGGGACCCACACTTCAGAGGGGAAGCAGGGATATAATAGGGCTTGAGGAGGGGAATTGGGGAGAAGAAAAAGGTGGTATAGAGATGAGACCAAGTCCCTACATTCCATTTTGAAGTCAATTTGCAAAAGCAGAGACTTGGAGAATACCTACCCTTCCCCCCAAAGAAATACCTAGCTTGTGAGAGGCAGGAAATGTGTATCTAGAATTCCATTTTGCAAAGGTGGAAGCTGGAGGGTAATAGCCTGGCCTCCTAGCCTCTACTCTCAGGGGCTGGAAGCTGAGTGGATGTTCCTCAGTGGCACCAAGCAGGCTGGGCAGGCACGATTTTGATTGGCTCTCTACTTATAATATCTATCACTTTA
The DNA here is from genome assembly GCA_002007465.1 of Ailurus styani. Taxonomy (NCBI): domain Eukaryota; kingdom Metazoa; phylum Chordata; class Mammalia; order Carnivora; family Ailuridae; genus Ailurus; species Ailurus styani. The sequence goes on along the minus strand of LNAC01000084.1, from coordinate 2,692,968 downwards.
CTGTTGAGATTTTAGGTGAAGTCAGAAAGCAGTTGCTAGGAAAACCTTCCCTGTTATTCCAAAGGGATTATTTATGGAAAATATTGCTTTTAAGTATATTAACAACAACTCTTTATGATAGGACCTCAGCCATGGCTTACCCTTGGTTGGGGGCGGGGGGGGGGTAGCTATCAATTCCTTTAGTTTCATTTTTTTGTGAAAAAGCTCTTCCAAACTTCCAGTCATGTCCCCTGACCTCTGGGGGAAAAGGAGTTCTGCTTCCTAAAGTTTGGACTGAGAAGTGGCTATACTGGGGAAGCAGAACTGTTTCTGGGCTCCCTCTGGGTTAGGGCTATAGACATTTGAAAGTCAAGGTAGAGATCATAAGAAAGAGCAGACTGTCTACCATGAGACCCCCAGAAAGACGTTGCCATGGTGAATTGACCATCATCCAAGTCTTGATCTCTGCCTTGCAGGCTTGGACATATGTCCTCCTAGCTGTCTTAGCACCGAACAGTCCACTTGGGTTAACAGGGTTTGCAAGAGACCGACTCCAAGCCTGAATGTCAATGTGCTGATTGAAAATAAGAAATTGTAATTGCCAGATGGACTGCACATGCAGGCATTTTCTCTCTGTAATGAGGCATACAGAAAGGCAAATGAGAAATAAAATGTCTCTTGATGAGCATGAGCAAGGAGAAAGAGGAGTTAGTTATATAGAATGTGGGTTTCATTTAATGGCACCAGATTCTAATAGCCCTACACACCCATCTCCCCAGGAGGGAAGAGTCCTGCCAGGGGAAACAGAGCTGGTGAGGCTCTGAGAGGCTCCTTCTCCAGCGTACTGGGTGAGCTCTGCCAGTGATGACCTCTACGGGGCTTCCATGGTTGATCAGCTTCCCTCTGAGTGACAAGGTCTTTCTTAAACTATGTTGATGCCATCAGACCTTGTTTGAATGAGAACCAGTTTCCCCGAGCTATCTGTTGCAGAGATCAGGTTCTCTGCACAGTAGACTCGGGGACAGAGATTTGTGTGCAGGGGATTGCTCTGGGGATCAACCACATACGGTGGAGTGAAGGATTTGGAAGAGGAAGTTGGGTTGTGCTGCAGATGTGAGAGAGGTCTCAGACAATCTTGCTGGGGGCTCTGGAGCTGGGTGATCTTTCCAGGTTGTTCTGTATCAAGCTAAGGGTCCCCGGCTTTGTTCCCTCGCCTCCATCATTGGGAAGAGGTCATGACTTCGGATGAGGCAACTCTCTTCAGCTGAGAGAGTCATAGAGGAAAGCTCCTCTGAGCCATGAGCTACCAGCACTCCTGCAGCCATCAATGAGCAATGGACACGTCATTCCTACAACTTGCTCCAGTTTGGTCCTCACTGTGACTTGTGACTATGAGCCTTGCTCCCAGAGCCGGATTAACAATGACTGCTATTCCCCATGCAGCCCCAGCCATATCAGTGCAGTGGCCTGTGAAATGAGAGTCAGAAGTGGCTACCTGGGATTTCATTCATCTGAAATCTTATTATTAGTTTTATTGCCTTAGGAGACCTCACGGACGATAAATCCACGTGGTGGGGATGAACATATGGCCATCACATCCAGGGATACATTCAGAATCATTGGGGTCATTGGCAGGCTAGCCATGTACTTCCACTCTGACCATGCAGAAGGACTGCCGTCCCTGACCCGCACACTTGTCCATTCCTCTGTGCCTTTCCACCTGCAGCTCCCTCTGCCCTGGATGCTGTCTCCCTCACCTTCCCCCACCTCCAGTTGATAGGTTGGATTCTTCAGGGAGCAGCGTGAATGTAACCTTCCCTTGGAAACCTCCCCTGCCAGCTCTCCCCACTACCCAGTGGAGTACTACTCACTCACACCCTCTCTGGGCCCAGAGGGCCTATTATCTCTGCTCCGTGCAGCTCTCTCCACACTTGTGCGTCTGCTAGGCTGTCTTCCTCCTGCTGAGATCCCTAAGGCCAGGACTGGACCTCACCCCACCTGTGCCTCCGAGTGCAGAGCCACACAGACTCTATAGATGAGCTGAGGGGTGAAGAAGGGAACTCGGAAGACTTTGAGGTCAGGAATGTAGGAGAGAAGTCAGGCTGAAGAGGAGGCATGGTGGGTCGAACTGGAAAGAGTTGATGTCAGGAACCCCAGCAAGGAACCTACCAATCCTTCTCGACCTGAACTACTCAGTTCTTACCTGAAACCTTCTGCAAATATGTCTTGTCCTGGGTCTAAGGTGGATGTGCCTACATCTCTCTATCTCCTGCCCAGTCCCAGAGCTTCATGTACGGACGGTCGCTCCCCAGTTGAATGCACTCAATAAATCCAGGAATCTGGAATTCGGGGATAAAGGCCACAATTGGGTGTGGAGGTAGGAAGGAAAGGATTAATTTAAAAAAATATTTTGAATGCAGGAATAATCAACCTGAATAATAAGCTCTCATAGTTGGGAGTAGGAGCACAATATTTAAGTGAAAACAAGGTTTGAAGGCCAGAAGACTCAAGTAATTCATGTTTGGATGTGGAGTGCAGTCAGCTCAAATGGTTCATATGCTGGGTACAACTATTTAAGACCACAAAGGAGCACTGTGGTTAAGAGAAGTTGTGAAAATAATACTAGAAAGCAGAAGACCAGGTGAGGGTGTGTGTCCCATTTGTGATGCTTCACTCCAAATACTACAAGCAGTTTTTTGGGATCTTTTCGATATGATGTGTTTCTACTCAGAAATGACAATTGTGGGTCAGTCTGCCAAGACTGCTCTGGGCTCTCCGTGGCTGTCACATGGAGTCACCTGTGCAATGTGTGGTTAGAGGCTCAGCACACCAACTCCTCTTCTCTTCTGTATCCCATTTAGACATGGCCACCAGGTGGCGAAAGAGACTCACTTGCCTCCCTCCAGAGGGCCTGCTTTTTTGAGATGCAAAATGAGCCTCACTTTCCAGCTCTAGGAAACCGATTACTCTTTGTAAAAAAGCAAAGCAAAACTTCGCTAGCTGAAACAGTGGAAATATTGCCAAGATATATCTAAAAACCAGTGAGGAAAAAATATACAAACAAATCTAATTATCTTTTTTCTCTAACCAGGCTGTATCCAGCCTGACTTCCTTTATGAATTCATAACTCAAGGGGTTCTTCTAGGCGCTTTTCAGAGTCCTATGAGTCTCACCTTCTCTCCTATGATTTTGTGGAGTTCATTTCTGCTTTTTCCTGAGGTCTGAAAGAAACTGCACCATTTGTCTCTTTCCTCTTACATAGGTTTTTATAAAAAGCAGGGGCAAAGCCTTGCTCTGTGGGTTACTTGATTGACCGCTTGAAGATGGACAGGGAAGGCTTTTTAAGCAGCATGAACAGAAGCACTTACCTGTGGAGTTTGGGCTAGCCACCGAAACTGCCTGATCTCAGCTTTCTCACCTAAAATGAGGGTTATCATAAAATCTCCTTCTTGGGGCTGTTTTGAGATTGGGTGAGAAGAGGACATGAGACACTCTGAAAATTGCAAATCACTGCATCAATGTTGTAGATCAATAGATGTCTTTTAAAAATATGCGGCTCTTGAAGAGGAAATTTAGTTCATTTTTAAAAAGCATGCTAGCTTTGGAGGATTCTTTCAATAAAGCTGACAACTGTGGAACTGGAGTGTGGAGGATACACTCCTCTGCTTCTCTGGAGTCTAGAACCTCGGCTCAGCTGTCACACTGTGAGAAGCCAGTGCTGTCCCCTGCATGAAGTCTGCCCAAATGATGTGGCCAATGGCTGCTTCACTGAGAGGAGGCCATTAGGAAACCAGCAGTTTCCTGGAGCTCGTCCTCACCATGATTGAAGAATGTTAAAATTCAGAAGTAAATTTCCACTTCTGTCTCTGAAGCAAAGCAGGCTATTAATCATCCTCTCATCAAATTGGGGTGGTAACCCTCAGTCTAAGGCCAGAGTCAGCCTGGAGATGCAGGAGGAGGGATCAGAGCAGGAAGGAACTCATGTTGGTTGGCCCGAGGGCCCGGGTTATGTCTGGCCGGTACTCTGTTTTTGTTTTTAAAAAATTTGAGTAAGCCTGATGATTCACAGACCTGTACCCCTGGGGCAAATAATACATTATATGTTAATAAAAAAATAAAAAATAAAACGTGTAATCCTAGGGCTTTAACATTATGATTTTTGGGGAGACATAATTCAACCCATAAAAGAACTTAAACCAGAAAAAAGAAAAAATTGAGCACTTAACAACTGGGAACTTTCATATGCTACATATGGACTCCTGGCTTCTTTTAAAGATTGGGTCTTAATTACCACAGGGAAGCCTCTGATCGGTGCTGAGGGGCAGCTGCGCCTTGGGTGGTACAGGAGGAAGGCAGTTTGCCCCAGTCCCCACCTCTCCCTATTTCATTATCCTGCAGGTCTGCTGTACTCGGTTATGTCACCTGCTTGGCCGTTTTAGGCACATGAATTTGTAACCTCTGAATTAGATGATGAAACATTCTGGGAATGATGCATACTTATGTTAAAATTTTTTTTTTCCTATAAGGGCAGTGTGGTGACTTGCAAAGCCCACACCCTAAGTGGATATGTGGTTATGACTTTTGAGAAACCCTGCAAAATCTTCTGTGTTTCACTCTTTGGTCCCTTACTCAATATCTCTTCACTTGTAGTAACTGGGGCTGATAGAGTTAAGGCGAGCTGAGAAGTTTTTTTTTTTTTCCTTTATTATTTATTGAATGAGTATCTATCCACACACACTTTCAATGTATATAAATTATATATGTAAATGTCACGATAAATAGGTAGTCCAAAAGCCAGTGTGCTGAATGTTCTACTTCATTCTACCAAGACAAAAAGAGAGAACCGCCTGAAGTTGCTTTGGTACATAGCCCTAATTTCATTTGCTACTGTTGCGGATTGGTAGTTGATATAGATCGAAGTACAATCCTCTTCTTCCCATTAAGTTATATAAGCTTAGAGAACTTATGAACTATTTAACCATTTGTAAACATTTAACTCTGTATAAGCAACAATCCGAAGACATGGTGGGAAGAAAAGAATCCATTTGCAATAATGACAAAAGGAGATAAAATATCCCCCAAATAAATTTAACCATACAAATAGATTTATATGAAAGATACATTTAAAATGCTATTTTAAGCCACACAAAAAAGGGGGACACAAAGAAGGCTAAAACAAATTCTGCTGTGTTTGAGCTTCCATGCTTGTGAAGACTAAGGACCATAAGATGTCAGGTCTCCCTAACTGAGAAATTTATTACTTTCCTGATAAAAATCAGGAAATGCGTATAGGCTGAATCTAATGTTTACATAAAAAATGAACGTATTCTTGGAGAGAAAGAATTGTGGGAAAAAAAGCAGTAAGTTAAGAGTATACTCTTTAATATATATATAAAATAGTATATATATATAAAATAGTATGTATATATAAAAGAGTAAGTAAAGAGATGCTAACTAGTCCTATCAGATGTTAAAACATAAATCTGCAATAATTAAAACAGCATTGTAAAACATAACTAGATTGATAATATGAACTAGAAAGTCAAATGAAATAAACAGGGTAAATTAGACTATGATAAAATGTCCTTTGGTAAGGAAAAGGAAATTGTTCATTTAATGGTGTTGAGACAACTAGATCATTATATGAGAAAAGAAGTTGGATCGCTAACTCACTTCTTATACCAAATTAAGTTCCAGATTAGTCAAATATACAAACATAAAAAATGTAATCATAAAGTAGTACATACAAACATGAGAGATTGAACTAATAATACCAGAATGGGGAAGGCTTTTCTAGGAAACACACACACACACACACACACACACACTTGGCAAATTCTACTACATAGAAACAATGAAAAGTTAGGCACCAAAAAGAATACTCAAAAAAATTAAAAGGAAACTGGGGAAAATGCCTGCAATTTGTATAAACTATAAAGGGCTGTCTTCTATAATATTTTTTCTCACAATTATTTCACCATATATAAAAAGCTACAAGTAAATAAGAAATGGACAAATAATAAGAATAGTTATCAAAAAAGGAAATACAAATGATTCAAATACGAAAAGATGCTCAACTTCATTTATAATAATAGAAATGCAATTACGGGTATGATGAGTTACTTTTTTCCACCAACCTATCAGATTAGCAAAGATGATCATCATAGGAAACAAGGCACACTTTCAAAGGTGAACGCTTGTGAGCCAAACAAATGGATTCTATACTTCCAAGAATTACTCTTTTTGGACTTTGGACTTTTTTGAAGAAATGGAGATGTCTGTGAAGTCAACTGGCATTTTAAAAAAGAATTTGCAACAATACCACAATAGTCATTGTTGCAGGCAAAAAAAAAAAAAAATCATCAGTGGATGCTAAAAGTCATGGACAAAAGAAAGCATGTTTGAGAGGAAGCTACTTATATAAAGCCTCAAACCATGTCCCTATAAGTTACTTATTAATTACAAAGTGAGAAGAAGTAACTTCCCAGCGATGAGTTGGGGCAGCCACCATGCTCTGAAGAAGCCCAAACTGGCCACATGGAGAGGATTTCGGGAATATCAGCTGCAGTGTGAGTGAAGGAGGCTTTGGATGATTCCAGCCTTCAGCCTTCAAGTTTCCTAGCTGAGAGGCTCCCAAAAGCGTGGAAAGGAGACAAGCTCTCCCTGATGTTCTGTGTCCAAATTCTTAACCCCCAGAATCCATGAGCATAATACATGATGGTTTAACGGTGCTGAGTTTGGGGTGACTTGTTATGTAGCCATAGTAACTGGAAAAATAGTGTCTGCCAAATTTCTCCACCATAAAGATACTATTTTCCCTTGGTAAGTAATAAAGTTACCACTCCCCCTTCGTTCATAGGGAAGTACATTTGAGAAGATGTAAATATTCTGCTCCTTTTCAAACTTCCCTTGTCAAACTCATTTTAGCATCCATTGATGATTTCCTAATTCCATCATTCTTTCTATTATCTATCGGTTAGCATTTTTCCATACAGAAGAGCTTTATCTACCTCTACTTGTGTAGGTATGCGTGTATTTATAACAGCGTGGCCTCATGGATTTTTATTTTAATTAGTGGAATATAATGTGTGATCTTCAAATTTCCCCAGATTTGGCCAGTGGAAGTTCTTTCAAGCTGATCCTGGGTACTTCTGGATTTTCCAACTATTGATTGAGTATCTCCTTTGTTTCTGGTGTAATAAGATGTCCCGGATTCATCTTGTAGTTTTCATGCTCCAGTCCTGGCATACAAGACTTATCTCCAGGAAGCCCTGGTTCATTTTAGTGGAGAATCAGAGAATTATTTAGAACCTAAGATGTGAATGCTAGATGTGCTCACTGCTGTTGGGGTATCATTGTTTTAGGAGCTCTCAGTGGACAGAGCGAGAACATACATTTATTTATCCATCTACTGAAAAGCATGAGTTCATACTGATACCTCCACTTCTAATCCATAACCTTAGAGAGAATCTAATCTTCCCCCCTTTCCATATTTGTAACTTTTCTCTGACAGTGGAAACCTGGCTCTGATTCCCCCTAAATACATTTACTCATTTGTTCAAGCCTAGGATACACAGAAGCAGTTTCAAAATTGCTAACTCATGCTACTGAAAAAAGCAAGCCTACTAATTAGTGTTCAGCATTTGTTTTCAGTTATTTTTAAGGTAAAATTTAGACAGAGTGAAATGCACAAATCATGAGTGTACAATTTGATATATTTTGACAAATGAACACTCACCCCCTCCACCCACATACTCCTATGACTGCATAGAACATTTCCATCACCCCAGAAAGTTCCCTCATGTCCCTTCTTAGTCAATCCTCACAGAGCCAACCATTTTTCTGATTTTTTTTACTATAGATAATTTCATCTTTGGTAGAACTTCACATAAATAAATTTAGACAGTACTCTCATGACTGGCTTCTGTTCTTGGCATAATGCCTATAACTTTCACCCAGCATATTATCAGTTGTTTGTTACTATTTATTATGATGTATCATTCCATCTTAAAAATATACCACAATTGGGCGCCTGGGTGGCTCAGTAGGTTAAGCCTCTGCCTTCGGCTCAGGTCATGATCTCAGGGTCCTGGGATCGAGGCCCGCATCGGGCTCCCCGCTCAGCAGGGAACCTGCTTCCTCCTCTCTCTGCCTGCCTCTCTGCGTACTTGTGATCTCTTTCTCTCTGTCCAATAGATAAATAAAATCTTAAAAAAATATACCACAATTCATTTACCCATTTTCTTAGGAGTGGAAATTTGAGTTGTGTTTTGTTTTTAACCATTATGAATAAATCTGCTATGAGTATTCTTGTGCAAGTCTTCTAGTGGGTATACATTTTCCTTTCTCTTGGGTGAACACCTAGGTATAAAAGTGCAGTAGGTGCACGTTCAACTGTATAAGGAACTAACCTTTCCAAAGTTGCACCATTATACACCACCACCTGCAATGGTTGAAAGTTCCGGTTGCTTCACATCCTTCTCAACAGTTGGTGTTTTTAGTCTTTTTAACTTCAGCCATTCTAGGAGTTCTAATTTTTATTTCTTTGATTACCAATGACTTTGAGCACCCTTCCCCCACTTTTTAAGCATGGATATCCTCAAGACTTGGGTTTGAGTTCGTTCTCTATTCCTCTCTCTTGAGTTGGATTTAGTTCAGGGAATGGGAATAGCTGTATGGTTCTTAAGATTTTTTGCAATCAAGCTTGAAGAAATGGATCAGAAAGTTCAAGGATGCTCTTTACATTCTTAATTCAGATTTACATAAGCTTTTGTTAATGAGACAAAAATTTTGTAATTAATCACGTGCATATAATTTACTTGGGTTTGTTCTGTTTTGTAAAGCTGATTTCAATTATAGATATTTATAAAGAAAATGAGTATCTGGCATTGTTTACATGCTAACACTTCCAGAGTTTTTATGAAAATTACACAAGTGGAAAGATGAATTCTCATAAAATTTTCTTAGCAGCCTTTTTTTATTTTTAGAAAGTAATACAAACTGTTCAAGGCTAGCATCAACATATTGCCAGACTGATAATTGCACTGGGTGTTTTCATAATACTTTTCTTTGTACTTGGATTCAGTATGCCCACCGCATCCCCATATGGTATTATCTGCATTTCACAGGTAAAGAAATGGGGGCCTCAGAGAGGTTGAGCAACTTTCCTAAGGTCTCCACAGTTGGTAACAGATCAGGAGTTAAAGGGAATGAGTCTGTGTTGTGGCTCATGCTGATTCCATTAGGAGCTGCTGGGCCTCCCAGTGAGCCCAATGTGTTCTTTGGCCCTAAAGCAACTTATTCGTTTGCTTCAAACGGCACCACGGAACAGCTCAGGGAGCCAGATTCAGTCAGGGAGAAGCAAAGACTATATCCAGTTTGGGGGGGAGAGTGTAGTGGACTCCAGAACTTTCAGGAAGGGTTATATGTCTCCTCTGCCTTCCCATCGAAAGGGACATGTCTTCAGCTGAGTGTTGGTGGGAAACAGTGCCTCTCTGGCCTTCCCTGCAGAAACAGTTGCAAGACGGGGGCCTGAAGGAGGTCCTTTTGTATCTCCATGTCTTGGGAATCTGTCAGGATGGCAAGCATCTGGGTTGGAATGTCCACGTGTCTGATCCCCCCCTCTGCTCCTGGATGCAGCATCAGCAATGTCTCCACTTTCTCCTTCCTGGTTCTGTGGTCCGAGATTTTCAGTTTGTATCAAGGCAGCCTCCATCCTATTTCCAGACCCTTTGCCGGGGTCCACATTCCCATGCCAACATCCTTATCCAACTTCTTCATTCCTTATCCTTAATTAAGGGTTAGGGGCGTGACAGCTCAGGCAATATCCTTCAGTAGCAATCTGCAAAATGCTTGCCTAAAGAAAAGTCTCAACATAAATGGTGATGTGTTTAATAATATACCTGTCCGGTACAGACGTTTCTCAGATGGTGGAACAACTTTGACTGGAGTTCTAGCACAAAGATACAAAATAATTTGTAAGGAAAAAATCTAGAAAGTAGTTCAAAGATATGCGCCTGTATACTGAGTCTTATATTACATTTTTATGATGGATTTTCATAAAATAGAAACATTTAGAGTTAAATCTAAAGATAGGCTTCTTCGATGTCCATTAAAATACTGCATCATTTGATGATGCAGATTATTCTGGACTTGTAGGCAGTAGGCCTAAGAGTATTTATGTTAAGATACCTAAGAAATTGTTGTCAAATTAGAATTTGGCTACAAATTGAGGACAAAAATGAAAACACTTAAAACACTTAAAAAAATCAGTATATGTTAGCAATGGAGTCTTACTTTGCACTGTCAAATCCCAATTGTATGACAGATCTTTCCCTGAAAAACAATAAAACTTGAAAACATATTGGCAGTCACATGAAATCTATGGAAAATCAAGAAATGGAAATATGATTTGATGACTTTCTTTTATGTGTTACAAGTCTGAAGAGTGTAATGGAGCGGACAGTCTTAGTAACATCTCTGGTAAATGAGAAAGGGAGTCTCAGGCAGTGGGAGGGAATAATCTTAGAGACCAGATTGAAATGAGGGCCAAGGAATGAGGTTTGAACCTGAGGAGTCTTGGAGGATGGGGTACAGCAGAGTCTCAGATCTGGGATTTTGCTGGGGAGAGGGAAGGAATAGAGCTTTGTGGATGGTGGGACTTGGGGGCAGACAGACCTAGGGGTAGCACAGCATGGGGACCTGGGGCTTAGGGGCAAGAGACAGATGCTCTGAGTTAGGAAGCGTAGAGGGCTCCTGAGGCCCTTCCTTTCCCCTTGTTTACTTGCTCCTCTGGTGCTGGTTGTTTAAGCATCTCAGGGAAGTTTGCACAGCCTGATGGTTTCTCCCTGAAAGGGCTACAATGTACAGAAACTGCTCCATTATCTGGAGCCCATTTCTTGCTACAGAACATGGCTTTGTACAATGGCAATTATGATTTAAAGGGGAAAAGCTTTAAAAGGAAACCTATCACAGGGTTTGTTCTCTCCTGGGCAGTATCTGAGTTGCATTTATCTCTGTGACTCCAGAGTAGGTACTGGGAATGTGTCGTCCAAAATGAATGGATCTGACCTGCCTAGTAGGCTTATAATGAATCCACTTGGGGTGGTTTTTTCCCCCCTTCTCTCCATGATAATCTGCTGAGGGTTCAAGAGAGTAGATTTACCAGAGGGTGCAGAGCCTGGTAGGCAGAACTAATGGCTCTTATGATGGAAAACTCTTTTTCTGGTCTACTCAAAACGCCCCTACTCCCTCCCATGGCTGTCACTCCAATCACATAGTACTCATGGGGAACCAACATAGGACCCATCTCTCCCTTGTACCCCAGCCCAAGAGATCTAGTCTGGAGTGCAAATAGAGTCTTTGCTAAAGCCAGAGGAGGCTAGCCTTGCAACAGGCATCTTCTCAAATATGACCCTAGACATTTGGTAAAATCCAGTAGGATCACATTTGTAGTCAGAGATCCAATGGGGCTTACAAAATTTAGTGTTCTTTTTTTTTCCCCCCTAGTTTCTCAGCCAGGACTGATACCCAGGGCAGGTCAAATTCTGCTAAATAAGAAAATAGGTGGCAGAGAGGGAATTTTTAGCTGCTTTAGGATAGTGAAGATTTAGCAAAGTCCAGGAATTAAACAGCTGAGAGAAGGTCAGGTTTAGAATATAGTGAGAGTCGTTATCCTTACCTGGCCTGTAAAGGGACAGGATTACAGAGTGTTAGTGGAGGCAGTGAGCAAAGGCTGAGAGGTTTAAAGAAAATATGTGGTACACGGTTAACCTCCCTCAATCTCTATTCCTCCTTCCCTCCCTTCCTCCTTTTGGGGGAAGGGATTGAAAGTTGGTAGCAAGGTTGTATACATTTCTGTACTCAGTGAGTACTTTATCATACACACGTGCTGGTTTTCTTTTTTATTATTGAATTTTAATTGATGTACAACACTACATGTGCTGGTTTTCTATAAACAGAAAAATAATGCTGTAACAGTAAGATTCAGTGTGCTGATAGCTTTTCTTAAATACTTGTTAAAACAATGCTGAAAAGTAATTTGGCAACATGTGTCAAGAGTCTTAAAATGTGCATTTCCCTTTAGTCTACTTTTAGGAATTTATCATAAGAAAATAATCATTGCAGAATATTTTTTAAATAAAGATTTATTTATTTGAGAGAGGGAGAGCATATAGGGGCAGAGGGAGAGCATATAGGGGCAGAGGGAGAGAGACTCTCAAGCAGATTCTGTGCTGAGCATGGAACCCAACGTGGGGCTCAATCTTAGAACCCAGAGATCACAACTTGAGCTGAAACCAAGAGTCAAACTCTTAACTTACTGTGCCACATAGGCACCCCCCAGAATTTTTTTTAAAGATTTTATTTATTTTAGAGAGAGAGTGAGAGTGAGAGAGAGAGAGAGAGAGAGAGCAGGGGGAGGAGCAGAGGGAGAGAGAGAATATCAAGGAGACTCTGCTGAGCACAGAGCCTGATACGGGGCTCATTCTCATAACCCCAAGATCATGATCGGAGATCATGATCAAGAGTTGGAAGCTTGGGCGCCTGGGTGGCTCAGTGGGTTAAAGCCGCTGCCTTCGGCTCAGGTCATGATCTCAGGGTCCTGGAATCGAGGCCCACATCGGGCTCTCTGCTCAGCGGGGAGCCTGCTTCCTCCTCTCTCTGCCTGCCTCTCTGTCTACTTGTAATCTCTCTCTCTGTGTCAAATGAATAAATAAAATCTTTAAAAAAAAAAAAGAGTTGGAAGCTTAACTGAGCCACCCAGATGGCCCAAATTTGTTTTTTTAATAGGGAAAATTGAAAACATTTCTCTATATCCAATAACAAGGGAATTTTTGAAATTAGATTAGATACCAAAATGTTAACATTGCTATTCTCTGAGTGTGGTACATGTCCATAACTCCTAATTTAAAACCTTAGGCTCAGATGGTGTTATGGACTGAGTGTCTATGTTCCCCCAAAATTCTTATGTTGAAGCCCATATGGTATTTGAAGCTAGGGCCTTCGGAGGGGTAATTAGGTTCCTATGAGGTGATGAGGGTGGAGCTCCATGATGGGATTGGTGCCCTTATAGGAAGAGGAAGAGATCCCAGAGCTTCCTCTCTCCTTCCCAGTCTCCAGAACTATGAGAAAATATCTGTCGTTTAAGCCACTCAGTGCAGGTCAAGTTTCATCACAAAATTTTTGTTTTCTAGAGTTCTTGCATTTCCCACTTCTGTGTGGCAAGTACATGCAGGCAAGGCTTCTCCCTTCCAGAGGCAGGTTGTCTAACTTCCCACTGGCTCCTGGCCCCTTTGAGCCCATGTAAGGGTGCTCTGGTTCAGTGTTGCTGTCCTTGCTTTTTTGGTCTGGGGAAATGTGTGGGGGAAGGAGTAGACAGTTTCATCTTATCTCACACTTAGAATTTTCTCTTATGTAGATGGTTTTCCTAGCAGAGAATCCCAGAGGGGAGGATCTGGGCATACATCCTAAACTCTCAACAAACCCCTCAGTTAATACTTTATCAAGACACATTTTGGGTAATTGCCCAATATCCTCTGTTAGTCTTTTCATCAGATCACTATCTGGAAACGCCAGGTTTCTTTGTTTCTTCTCTCTCTCTCTCTCTCTCTCTCTCTCTCTCTCTCCCTTTTTTTTTTCTGCTTACACACTGGCACTAGCATCCCTGTTTCAGTCTCTCTCTATTGTCCTTTACTCACCAGGTCACACTGCCTTGGACTGCTCCCCTGCCACGTATACACATCGTGCCTAGGGTTAATTTAATCTACCCATGACAGCATGGGCCCCTCCTGCTGCTCTCCTCCTGATACTTGATTCAACTCCCTAAGCTCAGTTAGCTGACTATGGTTTGGTTGTGACTTGGCAAGAAGATCACCTTTCAGAACTTTCCATGGCTTGGCTGCTAAACCATAGAACCTGAGGGCCAGAAGTTATGTCACTTAAACCTCATGACATCCCCATGTGGTGGGTACCATTATTCTCCTTCTCCAAATAAGGAAAGAAACTCACAGCCAGGTAAGTGTGAGCCAAGGCTTGAACCTGGTCCTTTCCTGCTCCAGAACAAATGTTCTTTCCATAAGGGCTTGTTCACGGACTGGGAAGTTCGTTTCAGGTGGGGTATGTGGCAATCACAAGGAGGCAGTCATGGCCAGTCTGTAAAGGGTGTGTTTTGCTTGGCTGGAGTGAAACGAATGTGTTAAGTACGCTGAAGATAGTTTATTCTCCCACGATAGAATAGATTTATCAAGATTTTCTCTTGTGCTTTTTTTTAAGGGAAATGTGCTAGTCAGAATGATTGTGCCACAGATTCAAAATTTTATTTATTTATTTGACAGAGAGAGAGAGCACAAGCAGGGGGAGCAGGAGGTAGAGGCAGAGGGAGAAGCAGGCTCCCCGTGGAGTTGGATCCCAGGACCCTGGGATCATGACCTGAGCCAAAGGCAGACGCTTAACCAACTGAGCCACTCAGGTGCCCCTGTGCCATAGGTTCATGGAACAAAGGCAGAGGCTCATGAAATGTACTGAAAACTCTCCATGATGACCGTGCTCATGATGGGCGTGGTTAACAGATGTGGGACGCAGCCTTGCTCTTGTCTCACGGTGGCTTCTGGGCAGGAGCCAGCACTGCATTATGTAACAAGATGTGGGATTTGCTGTGTGTGTTGTGTGCCTGCGGGTTGGAGGAAGAGGTGTCAGGGTGGGAGAGAAGTGAAGTTTTATCTCTGGGAGAAATGAATGCAAAATTAAATTTTTTAAAAAAATTGACCAAGATAAATGAACTATATGTAGGTTGGAAATGTTCCTGGCCTCCAGTCCTTCATGGTGGCACCTTTCCCACTTCCTCCTTGTTGTTCTCTCTGGTAGCCTAGGCCCTTTTCTGGGTGCTTCTCAGCTCCTAGCGGGGCAGGGGGAAGGGGATGTACATCAAAATATACTTGGGTGGGGGAGAGTTTTCAAAATTTTTTTCACACTCCCCCTAATCTGATACTGTTTGGAGGTCACCGCCACTCACTGTTATGAAAAGTTCCCCAAGCAGGATTCTGACACCAGCTGAGTGTCCTACAATTTAATTCAATTCTGACGCTATCCACCTAGAGATAGCATCAGCTCACACAGGTTAAGGGCTCGGTCCTACAAGGTGCTCCTGGCCCTGGCAAGTCCAGGATTTTACCGGTGCTTCTGACCAGCTGGCTATCAAGAAACATTTTATTTACTGGATTACTGGTTTATTATGAAAGGATATAATTCAGGAACAGCTGGATGAGAGAGATGCATAGGTAAGGGCACGAAGCTTCTGTGCCCTCTTCAAGAGTGCTATTTTCCCTAAATCTCCATGTGTTCAGCAACCCAGCAACTCTCTGAACCTTGTCCTTTGGGTTTTTATGGAAACTTCATTACATAGGCATGATTGACTAAATCATTGGCCATTGGCGATTGAACTCAATCTTCAGCCCTTTGCCCCTCCCCTGAGGTCAGGGGTAGGACTGAGAGTTCCAACCCTCTAATCACATGGTTGGTTCTCCTGACAACCAGCCCCAAACTTAGATGCTTTCCAAAAGTCATCTCATTAACATAAACTCAGGTGTGGTTGAAAGGGGTTTGTTTTAAATATCGAGACACTTGTATTCCTCTTGTCATTTAGGAAATTTCAAGGGTCTTAGGAGCTCTGTGCCAGAAATAGGATGATGAATATATGTTTCTTGTTATAAATCACAGTATCACACCAGGGTATTCTGTTGTTCGTCTCTTCACACAACATGTACAGCCCCACCAGCATCTCTATTTTACCTCTTTTCCTCAAAGAATCTACCCCATTTCTAGAATTTTCTCACTGTTGGTATTTCCCAGCCATGGACGGCCAGCCATTCTGTGTGTCTGGATAGAGTAGAAAGAAAAATGTGTGGCATTCTCCAGTACGTTCCAGATTCATGCTTTAGAAACAAAGGCGATGATGGAGGAGGGCTCGGGATCAGTCTCTAGGGGGGATGCCACACAGCTGAGCTCAAGGAGACCTGGCCTAGCAGCGCACACGTATGCACCAGACGGCTTTGCCTGTGGTCTTCAACTTCTTTCCTCCTCAGAGAGCCTGGATCTCTATAAAATCTCTTTCTCATAACTTCGTGCTTAATGAAACCTGCGCGTGCCTGTTCTGCTCCAAGGCTCACAGAGTTCTGTCTCTCCGAGGCTGCTTTTTCCTTCAGCTCCTGTGTCCTTGTCAGGCCGAATGAGCTGTTCCCTCAGGAGGCCCTCTTGATGGCAGCTGGACTTCCTGATAGCTTTCCACACACTCTCAGCTGTCCTAACCATCCACTCGGGGCTCACCATGCCATTCCTTCCATAATGTGATGGGTTTCTTAATGTGAAATCCCAGTTGGGTTCTCCAATAATCATTGCTGCTTGAAGACCCACAGTTGCAATCATGTTAACTGTCCCTAAAAATGACAATTGTGGAAACAGCTGTTATTAGTCCATACTTGGTCACAGTGTTAGAAACCACAGCCAGATTCCCACAGCAGTAATAGGAGCTGCCATTTATAGAGAGCTCGTGATGCGTTAGTCACTAGTGTTTTTTATTCTTTTATTTAATCTTCAAGTTAACAGGTAGGAGTCAGTATTTACAGATAGAGAAATCGAGGGTCAGAGAGGTTAAATAAATTACCGAGTGTCACACAGTTGATAAATGGTGGGGCGGGACTATCTAACTACAAAGCCAATATATTTTCCTCCCGCTACTGGAGCCACCATGCTCCATATTGTCCCACTGCTGCTGTCTGTGCCCAGATTCCTCTCCTGGGCAGACGGAGGCATGCCCAGACCCATTACATTCAGCATGGCTGTGCACGAGAGGGTAAGAATCTAGTTAAGATCAGTTCAGAGAAAATTAATGTTATGACTCTTCACAGGACCCAGCACACCAGTCCTGACTAACGCATCTTTTCACAACGCCGTCTTTCCTCTCCCTGTGTTGGCCATTGAGACAACGGAATGCAAGGAAGAAGCAATGACCAGGGCCTACTTGGGAACGAGAGTTGGCCTTTCTGCCACCCTTGACATATTTGGTGCAGTTTTTCAACCCCTAGTATAGGCAAAACTGTGTTGTGTGTGGCGGTGGGATGAGAGGGGGATTTCTCGAAGAGGCAGGAGGTAATGTAAGTCTTAAACTCAGAAGCAGTGGTCTCTCTTCCTTTCCTATTGGTCTGGCTTTGCAGCCAGCCTGCGGCTAAAGGTGTTGCTAAGGCTCTTGGGAATATGGCTGGCCCAAATAAGATATGGGTCAACTGCAAGGCATATTTCAAGAAAGAGTTGCTTGTGCTTTTTAATTCAGTATATATGGTAATCCTAGTAAATGTTCTTCTGTCTTTACTAAAGGGAGGAGAAGGAAGGTTTGTCGAACTTTTTCAAGAAGGGAATTGCAGCATGGAATTCTATTGACCTGTGTTCCATTCTCTCTTGAAAATTCTAGGTTGTCAAAAGCAGATAGCTTTTCCAACACAGCTGCATTACCCACAACAGCAGGACAATAACTCCTGCCGCCCTGACTATATTGCTTGGGGGATTTTTTCTGTGTGAATGTTTTTTATTCTATTTTTCCATCTGGTGACTTTTGTTTTCTTCTAAATGGCGCTGTTTAAATGCTTTCCACAAACGCAATCTTGAAAATAAACACATTGAATGGATAAGAACAAAAGGGGATCCATTCTTGATGCTGATCACTGCTCAGAGGTTCCCTCAGCTGCAGGGAGATCGGGGCCGAGTGGATGGATGGCTAGTCCGTGTAAAATGCCACCCAGGAGTGCTACCAGGATTGGAAGCTAATCAGAACCACTTTAACAATGTCCTGACACCTACAGATATCTTAGGCCTTAGCAACGGGGCACTCATAATCAACCAGTGGGCCTTGAAAACTTAAGAGGCTCATCTCCCAGTTGCCAGTTCTCAAAAGCCTTGGTTTTATGCCTCCACTGCTTCCCAGTAGAGAGGAGACTGTGGCTAGATGGTTACTTCATCCCTCAGGAAGTTCCCTCTCCACCTCCTTCCCCCTGCTCCCTGAGTACCTCCCTGTGATCACTGCCTAAGTTTGGGCTCCCCCCGAAGCAGATGCTGAGACAAAGATTTGGGCACAGGTAATTGTTTGGGAGGGACTGAGAACTCTAGTAGGAAAGTCATTCAGGGGAGGAAGGCAGTCAACCAAGGGTGCGTGACCACACCAGCTGCCAAGGAGCTCAGTCCTGTGGAAAGCAGTGTCAAAGACACGCTTCAGAATGCTTGCACCCAGAGAGAGAGAGTTGGCACGTTTGTACACTAACCTCCAGAGCATAGGTTGAGGACTGCTCCCTGGGGTGTTAATTCCGGGCACTAATGGAACCGCCTTGTGTGTGAACTGAGGAGTTTTTCCGCAGTTTTGAAAAAGAGCCCGGGGCACAGGTGTGCAAGACTGGCAGTTTGAAGTTCCAAGGGGTGTTGTCTGGGGCACTTACAACACCTGCTCTCATCACACATATGACTTAAGGCAAGTACTTCCTTTGGAGTCAGTGGCAAGCTATATCGAAAGGGTTTTTAGGGTATTTTTTGTTTGTCCCACTCAAGTTACCCACATCAGAACTACTCTGTATTCTCCTGCCTGCCTGTGGGTATAAGTTCTTAAAAATTGCAAAGAATTGATTCATTGCCTTTACGGATGAAGGTGCCAACCATGGGGCCCCAAGACTCATGGCCTAAATGGGCTCAGGGCGCTAGGCCCCAGCTGGTCTGGGGGCAGCAGCCATTTGCTGGATGCAGAATTCCAGTTGTCATTGGCGATGACTTTGGCCCCTGCTCCCTTTCTAGGAGTGTGCAGAAGAGTGGCCGATTAGGAGACCCGTCTCAGGGATGCTGCCTTTAGCAGCAACAGTAGAGAACCTGAGTTCAAACTGGTTTAAGCAATACAGAAAATCAATTTTATTTCACTGAACTGAAAATTTGAGATGGACTGTTCCAGATAAATTCAGTGGTTCAGGTTCTTTCTGTCTCTGCTTTGCCATCTTCAGAGTGTCGATCTCGTTTGGGGGTATCTCCCTTCCTTACAAAGTGGCTGCTGCGGGTCTAGATCTCACGGACGCATATACACACCATTGTAACCCACCACCATCATGGGGAAGCCCAAACCATGCCACACAGGCACACCGTAGGGAGAGGCCATGTGTAGATGTTCTAGCCAACAGCCTGCTGAGGTCCCAACCAACAAGCAGGTGGAATGAGAGTGAGGATACTTGCAGATGATTCCAGCTCTCCCAGCTGTTTTTTCCCACTTGAAGCCCCAGACATAATGGGACAGAGATCAGCCATTGTCGTGCTGTCCTGTCTGAGTTCCTGATGCACAGAATCCAAGAGCATAATATTGTTTTGTATCATTAAGTTATGGGGTGTTTTTTTTTAAGATTTTATTTATTTATTTCACAGAGGGAGAGAGATCACAAGGAGGCAGAGAGGCAGGCAGAGAGAGAGGGGGAGGAAGTAGGCTCCCTGCTGAGCAGGGAGTCCGATGCGGGCCTTGATCCCAAGACCCTGAGATCATGACCTGAGCCGAAAGCAGAGGCTTTAACCCACTGAGCCACCCAGGCGCCCTGGGGTGGTTTTTCAATTAAATTAAGTTAGGGAGAGAGAGAGCACACAGCAGGGGGAGCAGTAGGCAGAGGAGGAGGGAGAAACAGGTTCCCCGCTGAGCAGGGAAGCTGACTCAGTGCTCCACCCATCCTAGGACTCTGGGACCACCACCTGAGCCGAAGGCAGATGCTTTACAGACTGAGCCACCCAGGCGCCCCAAGGGATGGTTTTTTTGATACAGCAACAAGAACTGAAACAGCACGCTAAGGGCATTTGCCTTGATCCTGAGAGGAATCTGAGGGAGATAGAGGGGCTTTGGAGGCTTATTACCTGCTGTTTTCCACATTTCAGAGAGGGGCCCAGAGCTCACAGAGGGTAGAAGAAAGCTGGCACAATGCCCTGACACCTGGCAAAGGCCAGAGAAGCTTTTTTTCTTGGGTGATGTGTTCTATTATCCTGGAGGCACTAAGAGAGGGCTTTCCAAGGAGGTTATTGGGATTGGGGCCCACATTGGTATGCCCCTTAAAGGATAGTGCCAAAGGTTTCTAAAAGTCTCAAATCCCTTTGGCTTTACTCTCAAAATGTGTCTAGAACCTGACTACATTTTACCATGTCCAGTTACCACACTGTTCCAACCTACTGTCATGTCTTTGAATTGTTGCATTTGGCTCCTGGGTGATCTCCTTGCTTCTCTTCTGCCCCATTACATTTCATTGCCCACAAAGCAGGCAGAGTGGATCTTAGAAGTCAGGTCATGTCATTGGTCTGCTCGAACCTGATCCATCTCCCTCAACGTAGAAGGCCCTATTTGCTTTGTACCTTCCAGCTTCATCTCTGACATGCTTGTCCTCATCCACTCTGGTCCAGCCACAGTGACCTCCTGCTGTTCCCCAGACATGCCATGTACCCTCTCACCTTCCATTCTGAATGCTCTTCCCCAAGTTAGCTCTAGGTTTTACACAAACGTGCCCCAGCTGAGGCCTTCCCTGAGCACACTAAGGAAAGCCGGACCCACTACCCCACCCCTGGCTCTCCAAACATTTTTTCCCTTTTTCATTTTTCTCTACAGAACTTATTTCTATCTAACATACTATATATTTTTCTTATGTTTAGCATCCAACCGCTCCCACTGGAATTTCAGCTCAATGAAAGCAGGGCTTTTTACCTGTTATATTCACCCTAAAACAATGCCTGACATGGAATAGTCCTCAATATATATTTGCTGAATGGATAAAATATCTGACCTCTCCTTAGCATCTATCTTCTGGTGCTGGACAGTGCCACCTGGAGGTCTTGCCAGAGCCTGAGAGCCTTCATTTAGATGCACATCCTCACATCCTAGGATCTAGGATCAGGCCTCCCAGTGTGCTCTGTACACAGTAGGGCTGATTGTCTTAGCCGGGTTTAAATCCTATTTCCACTTCACTTCCCAGCCAGAAAGGGAGAGGTAACACTTTCCACTTCTTGAGGTTGTCACAAAGAGTGAAAATGCTAAGCCTGGCAGAGAGAAAATATTCAATAAATGCCAGTCAGTAGTATTCCCACCCCTAGCCACTTTTTCTCTGGGAAATCCTGTATTCACCTTCATTCATGTGGTTAAGAACTGTAGTGTATTTACTTCTTGCTTTGGTAAATTAATAAGAACTTGACTTGTTTTTAGATTGGGTTGTACTTCACCTACTGTGGATTACAATGCCTCTTTTATGTCAAGGCAAATTAATTGTAATAAATAGTGTTCCATTGACCAAAAAACCCAAAAGCTGTGAGCATTTCCTCACTGTATCTTCTACCAGGAGCTGCAGAGTCTCCTACTGGACAGTGACATTGAAAATAGCCCTCATTGGTCCCATGCTGAGGGCAGACATGGTATGAAGGGTTCAATATATATCACTTTGCTTCGTTTGCACAAGCCCTCTCTCCACAAGAAAGATAGATACTGTGGTATTATCCACATTTTAAGCAGGAAGAAGTGAAACTTAGGGAATTTAAATAATTTGTCAAGGTCACAAGTCTAGGAAATGGACAGAGAAAGACTTATACCCCTAACCCCTCAGTATTCAGTGGTTATGCCTTCTAGTCAGACCACCTTTTTTTCTTTTTTGCAGGCTCCTAAGTCACTAGGCAGCTTGAGAAGGTGCCCTGGCTTTGACAGAATCCATCCCCTCTCGCTGTTAATTGCTTTCAGTTTGGCCAGAGTTCATTCTAAGTTACAGCCAGCCTTCTGCTCCCCTTGCCAACGCTAGCCAGGAAGCAGAGCACGGAGCTAAACCTGGGGCCCTGGCCTCACACCTGCCTTATGAGGGTCACCTGGCCTCCTGCCGGCAAATTTCAGTAGAGCAAAGAGTGGATGGATCTTCCTCAGGAAATCCTGGGGCCACAAATCTGAACCTGTTTCCCATGTGTTAGGGAATTAAAAAAAAAAAAAAGTAAAAAAAAGTAAAATCACGATTCTCATGCAAAGGTGAAGTGACCACACGTCAAAGATTTTATTTAAGTCACTAATTGGATGAGGGAACTAGTTAGATGTTGTAACTGGTTCGGAGAAGTCAAAAGGACCACAGATTTGTACGACATTAAGGAACGTTGAAATAACTTTATGTG
This sequence comes from Ailurus styani, assembly GCA_002007465.1. Taxonomy (NCBI): domain Eukaryota; kingdom Metazoa; phylum Chordata; class Mammalia; order Carnivora; family Ailuridae; genus Ailurus; species Ailurus styani. The sequence continues at coordinate 2,670,807 of LNAC01000084.1, read as the reverse complement.
CGGACTTGAAACTTGCTTTATTATGTTTTGTGGGGAGATTGCAGAGTTTATTTCCATGTCTTTAGACAAGAATTCTTTGCACTACTATCCCCTGTATGCAATTTTCAGAGTTGTAAAATAACTCAATACTATCAGATAATTTGCAAAGGCTCCAGCATCAATTGAAAGGCTGTCCAGTAATCTCCTTTGCTTATTCCAAAGTCTTACACGTTTCCTTGCATTTGAATGATTTTCCTTGGGTCATCTTCCCTATTTGTGGTTTCTGGGAGAGTGTTTTCCCTCTCTTTTTTGGGAGGCCTTACACTGTGGACTTTGGGACGAGGGAGAACTCAGCTTCCAATCCCCATTTTGCATTTACTAGGCTTGTGTCCCCATTGAAATCACTTAATCCATATGAGACAGATTGGTAGGTCTCATATGGTAGGTGTGAGGGTTAAAGTGCTGGGCACGGTTCCAAATTTAATGTACTCATCCTCACCTCTATGGTACAGATATGGAAACTGAGGTACTGGGTGTTTAAGGCACTGACCTACAGTCAGGCTACTGGGTCGTGCAGTGGATCCGGAGTTCAAACTCAGCAGTTTGGCTCTGCTGACACACTCAGGCCGCACTCATGGGATGGCAGGTGCCGTGGCATTGCTTTGCGTCTCTAGTGTATCCAAGTCGTGATCTCTGGGTAAGTTGGCCGATGACCCTAAGTAGACAGTTGTTGGATTGGTAGCCACTCCCCACTCCCTGGTCACCTTCTTCTTCTTTTTTTTTAGATTTTTTAAAAATGTATTTATTTGAGATAAAGAGAGAACATCAGCAGGGGAAGGGGCAGAGAGAGAGAGGGAGAAACAGGCTTCCCACTGAGCAAGGAGTCCGATGCAGGACTCTGATCCCAGGATACTGAGATCCTGACCTGAGCTGAAGGCATATGCATAACTGACTGAGTGACCCAGGCGCCCTCCCTGGTCACCTGCTACTCCTGTTTGGCACCAAGGTGGGATGCCATTGGGCCCACCGCTCTCCTTGCGACCCACTGTGTCAGGACCCTGCTTGTGTTGTGGTTTATGTTGTTATTTGTTTTGATATTTTATTGAAATCTCATGTACTTACAGAAAAATGCACAGGAATTTTCATAGGGAATGCCTATGTGTGTAAGCATGTAAGGATCTGGCCAGCAGCCCAGAAACAAAGTCATGCCTCCTTCTGGTCACTGCCCTCAAGTGATGACTGCCCTGACTCGATCCCCACAGTTTTGCCTGTCTTGGATCTTTCTGTAAAGATTTTTGTGTTTGGCTTCTTCAGTTCAACATTCTGCTGATGAGGTTCATCCATTTTGTTGGAAATAGCTGTGGTTTATTCATTTTCATTGCTCTATGATGATACAGCTCATTTTATCCATTCTATAACTGATAGACATTTTGATAGTTTCCGATTTATGGCTTCAGCACATATCTTTTGGCCCAAAGAGAGATACATTTTTGTGGGGTCTGCTTAGTTTATAAAAGTCACGTTGTAAGTTGGTTGGTCCTGACATGTCCTTAGCAGATGGGTCAGTCTGCTTCTCCTTTGCCACAATCAGCAATTTGGCTTTGGTTCCTCTTCTTCCTTCAGGTCAAGTGTCAGAGCCCATCTGCAGGCCTCTTCAGCACATGCCGAATAAGGCCAATAGCAGCCCAGCTGTATTTTTAACATATGTCGCAACTAGCTCCTTATATACATCCTAGTTCATGGCGGGGGGACAGGGGGAGCGGTGGGCTCCTGGAACATCAGTGATCTGAAGCCAGCTCACAATCACAGGCCAACCTGGGCACTCAGCCATGGGATGAGCTGACCCCAGGAACTTTTCCCTTCAGGTGCCTGGCTGTTTCTTCAGGGACAGTGATTTCTGCTCCCAACTCTTTCTTTCTTAATGAGAAACCTGTTGCTACTTGTCTTCCCTCCCCCTCGCCCCTGAAATGCATACAAAGGAACTTCTCCTCTAACCTGTGGGTTTTAGTGCACACACCCCTCCAGTGGCCTTCTCTTCTCCCTGTTCTCGGCCACACTGGGAGGTGGCCCGGGCAATGTGTACTTTCATCCACTCTTCTTTCTTCCTACAGAGGAGCCCAGACCCTGTCTTTCTCAGAGGTGTTTTCACTGTTGCTGTTTCTCCTTCCTCCCCTTTCCCTCAGGCCTCATTAGCCACTTCCTTTTTTGGGGGGCTGGTGCCCTCCTTTCCCCAAAGCGCTCTAGTCTCTGACCAGTGCTTCCTGTCAGCAAAGCAGCAAGCCCACACCTCTGGATGGAGCAGGTCAGGTCAAAGATCTATATGGTGACTTAGAAAAATATGCATATAAATAGAATATGAGAACCAACCAAAAAGAAAAACGTAAATCTGTTGGCCACTGTGGACAAAACAGCAGACTGGCCGTCAGATCTGGTACTGAGCTTCCTCATAACAAGAACAATAAAAAAAAATCAGAGATTATAGAGTTACTGTTAAGATAATAGAAAAAAGATAACAATAGATAAAAGATGATAATTGTGATTTTTTTGAAGAAGGGTCTTATTCATTATTCTATCTCCTAGACACCTGACTTAAGGCTTCATGCATAGTACGTGCTCAATAAGTATTTAAGACATAAGCTAATAAAGTAAAATCACTATTAAGTGTTGGCTGATACACCTGAGTCCTTACTATGTGGCAGGCAAATTCTAATCTGTACCAGTCAGCAACCTCAATAGGTGGGCTCTGTGGTTCCCTTCATTTCCTATTCCTACCCCCTTTCTTTCTTTTTCCCCCCCTTCATTTTCAAATGTGGAAGCTAAGTGTCCAGAGTAACTCCCCAAGGTCACAGCTCTTCTACGGTCTGGTGATGATTTAAAATCAAGTGCCCTGTCTGGAGCCAGCCAGCGTTAAGCACTAAGGATTCAGAAATGATAGAGCGAATGAACATTTATGAATACTTTCATTTTACTAGACGGTAAAACCAATCATACTGGCTTTTTACTGCCACTCCCGGGCTGGGAGCCCAGTTTGGTGAGAGACCCTACTGGAAACCAAGGCTGGCCGTCCTCCCCTCTGCGGGAAGCTGCCAAACTTCAAAGCTGACAAGCCTTTTCCATGTCTGCCCCCTGCTGGCAGACGCGAGGATCATAGGGCATTCCCCCAGCCTGTCACCAGAGGTCTATGGTCAGAATGAGGCCCTGGCACGTACTGCATGGAGTACTGGGTGTTATACGTAAACAATGAATCTTGGAGCACTACATCAAAAACTAATGATGTATTGTATGGTGACTAACAAAACACAATAAAAATTAAAAAGAAGAAGAAGAAGAAGAATGAGGCCCTAGGCCTTCATGTCGGTTTGTGGGGGAGGGGATGAACTACCCAAACCTCAAACAGGGACCTGTGCTCTGACAAATGGAAATGTTAGGATAGGCTGTTTAAAATTGGTTGCTGTCCTGGCAAGTCTAGTCGGCCTGGTCTCTTGGCACAGGGCGGAGGCGGTGTGAAGGAGCTAAAGGTCAGTTTTAAAAGTGTTAGAACAAGAGTCAGGCAGGAGACCTGAGTTCCAGTCCCAGGAGGGCCTACCCACCAGAGTGGCAGATGTCCTCTCTGGAGCTGCTCCCTCATTTGTAAAATGAGGCATTATTTTATATGACTCGAATGGGCCTTCCAGTCCTAAACCTTGACTTTTAAACCAAGTCCTTTAAAGATCTCCCTCCGTTGGGTCTCCTTGGACCCCACCTCTTCACCCTAAACTCCTTCCCCAAACTGTGTTCCCCGTCTCGAGTCTGCTGACCTGCATCCTCTGTGGCCCGCTAACTTGCTTCTCCCTAGATGCCCACATTCCTCCCCACCCTAAGCCAGGCCTTGGCACCTTTGTATGAGGTCTCCAGGCTCACATGAACTGAAAATGGGAATCTTGCGGTTCAGAACATAAACTGGGCTGTACTTCTTGGCATTTGGGCCAGCCTGCCTCCCACCCCCTGGCAAGATCAAACTCAGGATGTAGAAAGAGAGAAGCAGATGAAACCAACAGCTTATATAGGATTTTGTTGGGCACTAAAGATGGGGTAATAACAAACCTTTGCATGATATGATAATTTATAAAACATTCTGTGAGTCACAGAACAACTCTAAGGTGGGCACTTCTATCACCCACATATGTATGAGGGAATTCAACCCAGAGATCCACAAGGTTCACAGTCACTTAGCCAGCATGCGGCTAGGCTGGGACCTGGGGTCAGGTCTACACCAGGCTCAGGACTTACCCCATCAGAAATGTGCAAGGCCTGAGAGTTCCAACACTGGTCATTCATTCCAGAAGGAGGCAGCATCAGGCAAGACAAGTTCTCTCACCCCTTCTTTCCAATGAGAGCATCTCTTCTCCTTCTGGAATAGTTCTGCCCCTGGATTTCTTACATATGGCTAGATGTCCCTTCCTCAGGCATCCTGGTGCAAATCCTAGTCGAAGCTGGCATTGGCTTGTCTTGCACTGAGCAGCCTGTATCTGTGTGTGGTGTATTTGGACAATCTTATCTTCTCTGAACCCCAGTTCCCTTGACTGTATGGTAGGGATGATAATACCCACCACAGAGGTAGAGTGAAGAATAAAAACAGGATGTGTGGGAAAAGCTTTTTACAATGTGCAGAACCACCAAGCATTAGAACTTGTGGGGGACGGAGGTAGAAGAATTTACCCATGAGCTCCCTTCTGTCTACTGTTTGGCCCCTGTACTTCCAGGTTGGGTCACTGATCTTTTCCAACAGCTTCTGGGGGAAGCCAGGCTCCATACCCTAAATATAGTGCTTCCAAGGATCCGGAAGCAGTGAAGGGGCCAGAGCCCCCTGGGTCATGTTGGATGGGATTTGGGTGCATGACTGCTGAGGCTCCAGCGAGGGCAGGTACAGTGTGGGGGGAAGCTAAGACAGCCAGGGGTATCAAGAGATGAAGGGATGCTGACTGCTGGCACTTTCTGTTTGAGCAAATGGTTGAGGTTCTGGGAAAAGCTGGGGCCAAGGAAATCTAGAGAGACACATAAAGTTGTTGTGGTCCAGTGGCGGCTACCTTAGGAGCCCGGAGGTCCGTGAGAGAACTGTGGGGCTGCATTTCCCATGGGGCAGGGCTGGGAGTTAAAACCATCGGATGTGGCTATTGCTATGAACATGATCTCATGTTCAACCCTGGTAGTATCTGGGGGAAATAAGAGTTTCCAAAGGATTTTTGTTATTTACTTTGGAGCACACATAATATACACATTTATTCAACCCCAGATAGGGTCTAAAGTAGAGCTTCGTGGCGAAGGACAAATTATTTTTCTTGATTTTCAGCCCGTCATGAACTGACACCTCAAAAAATCCAATAAAATAAAATATGAGAAAATGAAATGAAAAATGCCTAAACCAGTCCTTACTCTCTTCAGTGAGATGAGTCCTCTGATCAAGTACTTGAATGACATGGCTGCGTCACAATGCTATAAAATTTCTCAATGCTGACTCTCTATATCTGCGTTATCTCACCCTGAGCCCCAGTTTGTGAATTCTGATTTTTGGATTCTCTGGAGATGAAATCAGTCTTCATAATTATAATAGAGATAGTACTTTTTAACAAATGGGTATTTTCCCCAAGGAGCCAAAAGGAAAATTCATAGCACTTAATTTGTCACCACATTTACCCAAAGACAGTCACGTTGAAGAGACATTTGTGTGTGCCAATGGCTATGCCCTCTTATTCCTGGAATTGTTTCTCAGCATCATCAGAAGTATTGCTTTCCTACTTTAAACTTGAACATACTTACGGTATCAGATACTAAGAAGTAGAGGAACAATAGCACACTACTACTTTTTAATAAGACTCTACTGCACTTAGTGTAAAACTCTGAATCCTTACTGTGGTATTGATAAAAACATGTCCAGAAATGGGAACAGGCAGGAGCTGGCTCTTCTGGGACAGGACAGGACTGGACAGTGGCCAACTCTGTGCTTATCCTTTCTGGTTTTCTGGTTATTTTCAGCTTTGGATCTTAGTAACTGAATTTAATGTGTTTCTATTTTGATTTCAGCTACTAAGCTAATGTCACTTTGTTCGATTGAAAAATAAGAATCAGGTACACTAGTAATCTTGTTTCAAAATTATTCTCTTATTAGGAAATATCCTGAAAATATAAAAGAAATAGACAGTAGTAAGCCCCCGAGGGAGGTAAAATTTACGGGAATGAGACTGTTTCTCAATAGACGTTCGGAACTTCTATATTCAGCTTGGGAATCATACTAACGTTCTAATGATGCTGTCACTGCTCAGAACGTTTTTGGAATGACTTTTTTAGAATTGTGTTCAGAGGACAATACTCTGGGTATTGACATACATTAATAAACTTTTTCATTATGATGTCTAAGAACTTGAGATTTAGGGATATAGCTCAAATGGAATCTTCTAGAAATGTAAGCTAACAATAGAATTTTAGGGTCACCCTCAGCTTATGTCCATTCAGGTACAGATAAGAGAACTCATGGAAAATTGTGTAGAACAAATAATTAGCAAAATGTATAATTTTTCAAAATCTATCCAAGACTTCTGAGGATAACTGCATTTTCAAATAATGCCATTTTTACTGTTTTATGCTTGGGCAGCACGATAGTTTTGGGTGTAGCTTCAACATGCTTGTCTGGGTCTTGCAGATGGCCTAAAGATCCAGAAGTCTGAGCTCGCCTGCCAAGTCTGAGGTATACACTGTTTCCAAGGACCCCCGGGTTAATCTACATTAGCCAGCAATCGCTCCTTTGCCCCATCACACAACCTACTTTCATCCTCCCATCTGCTTCCCTGTTTGCAGAGTGTCTGCTAGGTTCTTCATCCCCTACCCTCCCGCTTCACTGAGCTAATTTCCCAACTGTGGTCATTCCACATCACTGCCTTGAGGCCAATGTTCAAATCAGATAGGTAAACATTCTGCTGTTGGAGAAAAAGCTGATGTTTGTGTTTGTTTTACTGGAACTCCACAGTCCAGGTACCAACAGATGAATGGATAAACAAGATGCGATATATCCGTGCAGTGGAGTATTATTCAGCCTTAAAAAGGAAGGAAATTCTGACACACTACAACATGGATCAACCTTGAGGACCTTATGCTAGGTGAAAGAAGCCAGCCACAAAAGGACAAATGCGTAGGATTCCATTTATATGGGTACAGAGTTTCAGTGTTGCAAGATGAAAGAGTTCTGGAGATGGATGGTGATGATAATTGCATAACAACTTGAATATAGTTAATACCACTGAGCTGTACACTTAAACATGACTCAGAAGGTAAATTGATATTATGTGTATTTTATGATGATAGCATTTTTTTAAAAAAGGTAAAAGAGAAAAAAAAGTAGGTTTTCAGTTTGTGTCTCCCCCATCCATGCATCTCATGACTGTGATTTAATACAAGCTTGCTGCCAGTCCCTTAGAAACACAGGATGACTTGAAAACTTCATGTGGCAATTCATTTCCTCCAATTTCCTCCATAATGAATAGAACCATAGTTAATGGTGAAAAGAAAAGTGACTTGAATATGCGCCAAGTAGACCAAGGGTGGCCTACATCCAGACCTTGGTGGAATGAAGTGTTGAAGCACTCAGCTGCATTTATCAATGGGAAACAAAATGTCTTTTGCCATTTCTGTGTCACTGTTCACAGCCAGGCTACAGAGCAGTCTTGCTTTATGCTTCAGGAAGGCATGGCCTGAGCCAGGCTGGGAACAGAGGGCAGGCAGGTCCCTGCACTGGGAGGTGGCTTCAGAGGCTGAATGAGATTTAGACCCCATCCTTGGGTGGCAGTACCCCTGGAGGGGTGGTGAATAGCCCTCCACGCTAGGCAGAGGGTAACCTGCATCTTGAGGGACTGAGAGTTTCCTAAGCATGCACTGGACTGAAAATCGGGAGACGGAGCTGCTTCCTCATCTTGCTGCCCAGGACCTGGGAGGCCTTAGGCAGAGTTCCTCACGTCTAGGCCTTCAGGGTTTATAGATGGTAGATTGCGTCTGCCCCAGCAATGAGATTTCCATGAATCTATGAGAATGGTAAAAGTCATATAACGAATTTCTCCTGAAACCCAGAGATATGATTAATTCCTAAGAAAAGATGCAAGTGTTTCATCCTAATGAAATTAGTCACTTTTATTTCCATGATCCATAATTGCAAGATCTTTTGAAAGAAGTGATATATTTACTTTTCTTCCTTTCTTTCTTTTTTCTTTTTTCTTTTCTTTTCTCTTTCTCTTTCTTTCTCTTTCTTTCTTTCTTTCTTTCTTTCTTTCTTTCTTTCTTTCTTTCTTTCTTTCTTTCTATTAAAAGAGGGAAGGTTCTCTGAGTGCCCTTATGACCTCTTTTAAATTATGTGAATTTGTGTTGTAAATAACGAGAAGCTTTGAGAAGGTATCAGCATTGAGTGTATATCTTCTTAAAGCTGAGTAAAAAGCAGGTTGTTCCCTGACAGCTGTTTTTTTTTTTAAGATTTTATTTATTTATTTGAGAGAGAGAGAGAGAGAGAGAGAATGAGAGAGGGAGCACACAAGCAGGTGACAAGGGGCAGAAGGAGGAGAAGCAGGCTCCCCGCTGAGCAGGGAGCCTGACACGGGACTCAATCCCAGGATCCTGAGATCATGACCTGAACTGAAGCAGATGCTTAACTGATGAGCCACCCAGGTGCCCATGAGAGCTGTTTCGTGATCTGCTCTTGTTATATGCTCCTAACACAAGTGGCCTTACAGGGAACATGCTCATAAAGGCTGCAGAGGGTGCCAAGGGTGTGTCATCTGAAAACATGAATAACAAACTAGAAAGTTAAAAATATACAGACAGATTGTAGAGAATAGAATTCATGAGCTGAAGCAGCATTGGACTTAAAAAAAAATTAAGACCCTCCTGTTTGGAGATAAGTGGATCCACCAGTTCTCTTGGAAATGTCCCCTCTCTGCTCATGTAGACCAAGTCACAGGTGATGAGCCATGGAGGCAAACCACACCAAGAGGAGCAGGGAAGCCAAAGTTCAACCTTAGTGTAATCTACAGTAGACATAAGTCATAATAGCCTAAGTTCTGGTTCTTTAATGATTTTCAGTTTGCAAAAATGTACTGCCATTATTATTAGTGGCTTCCACTGAAGTTAATGGTGGGACTGTCTTCTGTGCTCACTAGTGCTCAGCCTTTCTGTGTAGTAGAAACAATATTGGACAAGGAGCCAGTGTCCATCTGAGCTCTTCCCCTGCCATCTATCTGTACATCCATGAGCAAGCCATGAAGCTCCAGGCCTCAGTTTCCACACTGAGCAGAGTGGGGGTGGGACAAGGACTCAGCCAGATGGTCTTATAGCCCCTTTAGCTCTGAGAGTCTTTGAAGCTCTGATGCATTTAGGGGGTGGGGGGGGAGTCTTGACTATGAAGCCTGATACTGATGGTTATTTTGAATGAAGAGGAGAGCTGGTTTGCTGATCAGAAGTGTAGGAAATCGGGCCTGGGAGCAAAATGTTAAAAGAACAGGGTGGTCTGGAATGAGGGAGAAGAGCCTTGATTTATAGAATTTGCCAATTTCCATTGGTGTAAATGTTCCTCCTAAGGCCAATCTCAAGCCACCAATTTGGTGTTTACTGGCTCCCAAAATTCCTGAAAACTCAGCATTTACCTTTGTGAGCTGAAGTGAGCCAGACCCAGCGTACTCCTGCTCAAACCCAGCTTCTTACCACGGCCCTCCCGTTAGTCTGCTCAGTCTGCCGTAACAAAATACTGTAGATTGGATGACTTAAGCAACAGAAATCAATTTTCTCCAAGTTCGGGAGACTAGCAGTCTCAGATCAAGGTCTGGCCAAGTCAGTCCCTGGTGAAGACTTTCTTCCTGACTTGTGGATGGCTGTCTTCTCACTGTGTCCTCATGTGCTTGCAAGACACTCACTAATCCCACTGTGTTGGAACCCCAACCTGAGTGCTTCATTTAACTTAATTACTTCTGTAAAGGTTCTGTCTCCAAATACAGTTACAATGGGGTTAGGGCTTTAGTACACGAATTTAAATAGGGCCATGGCATCTGCCTCCCTCATCAACCCTGTTTCGTGCTCCCTCTGATTATGACACTGCCTTTGAGCCCTCAAGAACTCCAACCTTCCTCCTAGGTTGGCCTTCTCACTAGCTATTCCTTCTGTCTAGAACTTTCTTTTCCAGATTTTGACTAGTTACTCTTTGGTCTTAAAGTCAGTATCTCAGAGAGGCCTCACCTGACCATCCAACACTAAAATAGAACCCCTTCCCCATCATATCTCACCACTCAGTTTATTTCCTTCACTGTCCTGCCCATCATCTGAAATGATCTTGCTTATTATCTTTGAACTTATTTTCTGTTTCATCATATAAGCTGCAAGGGAACAGGCACTTAGAAAAGGGCCTGGTCCATGGCATGTTTGTTGGAGAAAGAAATTAAGAATAGGGCAAGAGTAAATTGTTTTTATTGCAAGATGGAAGTGATAAGCATCAGGGAAAAGCTTAACTCTGGAGGTTTATAACATAGGTTTCAGAGTTGTTTTTTTTCAGGTTGGCATAGTTTTATTTTGATGTGGAGACAAATGTCGATAGACCTCTTAAGACAAGATTGGGACCAGTCTTTTCTTCAAAATGAACTATTTAGGGGGTACCTGGGTGTCTCAGATGATTAAGTTTCTGACTCTTGATTTTGGCTCAGGTCAGGATCTCAGGGGCATGAGATTGAGCCCCGCCACAGGCTTTGCGCTAAGCCCAGAGTCTGCTTGAGATTCTCTCTCCCGCTCCCTCTGCCCCTCCCCCCACACAAACGCTCTCTCTCTCTCTCTCTCTCTCTCTCTCTCTCTCTCTCTCTCTCTCAAATAACAAATAAATAAATCTTTTAAAAAAATTGAACCATTCGAGGTGGCTCAGTGGGTTAAAGCCTCTGCCTTCAGCTCAGGTCATGATCTCAGGGTCCTGGGATCGAGCCCTGCATCAGGCTTTCTGCTCAGCAAGGAGCCTGCTTCCTCCTCTCTCTCTGCCTGCCTCTCTGCCTTCCTCTCTCCTTGTGATCTCTCTCTGTCAAATAAATAAATAAAAATCTTAAAAAAAAAAAATGAACCATTCGAAAGACCACTGAGCCAGCAAGAAGAAGGAGGAAGAAAAAGGAAAGACGCAGTTGGCCTGTTCATTTCTTAAGGGCTGTGGAAGGAGCAAAACCATGGGAAGAGTGAAGAAAGGAACCAACACTCTCTGAGCACTTTGCTGACCCTTACATACACAATTCTACTACTCTGCAGGGTGCATCGAATCGAAGGATCCCACGGGGCGTGTGTTATACTCACCTTTACCAACGGGTCATGCTAGGCTCTGGGATGTTAGGCAGCTTGTCCCAGGACACACAGCTCATAAATAGCAGAGCCGAGTTTGATGGAGTTCAGCCTTTGCCTGACTGGGCACCCCCTGTGGAGGCATTCAGCTGAAGGTGGGTCTTTTCTAGGAAAACTCCCTGAGCAAAGAAACCACGTAAGTGATGACAGCAGATGCCTAATAGAAGATTCTGTTGTGTGTAACATATTTGCCTAGTTTGACTCCTTGGAAGTAGGGAGTTTGATGTGGGCATCAGAAGAGTGGAGAAAGCACGTTTAACCAATCCCTGTATCAGGAACAAAGATCCCTGGAAGAGTTTTGTAGTTTTTCTCTGGGCAGGACAAGAGCCTGTTTGGCAGTTTCTGTATGCATCATGACTGTGGTGGCTTGTAGGAATCATATAGCACGCATAGTCTTGGGACAGATGGCTGTCTGGCTTGAGGCTTAGGGTGGCACAGTTTGTGCACTAGAATTAAGTGCAAGGGAGAGCAGGGTTAACTTCCTTCCAGGAGCGTCCCCTCAGGGGCTCAGGGGAGTTCCCTGCTAAAGACCTGCCCTGCCAGCTGAAGACTCCTCGGGCACAGGTACAGAGTGGTAGGAGGGGGCTTGGGTGTAACACAGGAGGATAAAAACCTTCTTGTGCGATTGGGGCCTCTCAAGCTTCAACATGCAACCAAATCCCCAATGCTGCAGCTTGGGGATCTAGCTATAACGCAGATTCGGACTCAGCAGGTCTGAGTGGGGCCTGAGGGTCTCCATCTTAACAGGCTCCCAGGTGCTGTCACGGCTGCTCAGTGGACCATGCTCTGACACCCTTTGCTCATCTGGGACCACCTAGCTAGACACCATAGTGACCTGGGAGAAGTGCAGAATCTCAGGCCCTGCCCAGGCCGACATAGTCAGGATCCACAATGTAATAAAATCCCAGGTCACTCAGATGTAAATTCAAGTTTAGGAAACACTGCTCTAGAAAGTATGAACTGCCAGTCATGTCTTGAGGGACTATATGGATTGAATGATGACACCCCCCCCCCAAAAAAAACTTATGTCCACATCCAAATCCTTGGATCTTGTGAATGTGACCTTATTTGAGGAAAAAAAGAAAAGGGGTCTTTGCAGGTGTAATTAAGGATTTTGAGATGAGATCATCCTGGATTATCTGGTGTGCAATCACATGCTGTGTCCTTATGAGAAAGGCAGAGGGATACTTGAGACAGGCTGAAGAGGACGAGGCAATGTGACCACAGAGACAGAGATCAGAGTGATGAGGCCACAAGCCAACAAGGCAAAGAAGAAACTGGAGAGGCAGGGAAGGAGTCTCTCTTAGACCATCCGAAGGAGCATGGCCCGTCTGACACCTTAATTTCAGCCTCTGGCCTTCAGAAGCATGAGAGAATCTATTTCTGAGATTTTAAGGTATTGGGTCATTATGGTCTTTGAGGAAACTGGCTCAGTGAGAAAGGGTGACCCCTTACTGAGGCAAGAGCCTGAGCTGTAAGTGGGGAATGGGCAACTCAGTCCCCCAGTGCTGAATAAAATGATCCATGAAGCTCCTGAACCTGTGGCCTGTGCCCAGAGCAATTCGGAAGGGTGATCAGGGATTGTGGAAGAAAGGAAAGAGGTAACAGAGGTTCAGAAAGCACAAGGGATTGTGGAAGGAGGATCTGCAGAGGAAGAAGAAAGAGAAGGATGAAAAGCAAATACACACCAGATTCTCTGGACAAGAACAGTAGTCCTGGGCCAGGAAGCAGGGAGGGGGTTCCCTGACCACAGTCTTCAGTGCTGGACCTGAGACAGGTGACGGGACCATGAAGGGACTACCAGGAGAACTCGTGTGGAAGGCCCTACAAAAGATCTATTAGAAGCCGGGATGCAGGCTACTGAGTTACAGACTAGAATGAGACCTAAGATGGAGAACAGGGAATAATCACATTGAAAGGTGATGAAATGCACTTTTTTTGGATTTGTTTGAAAATGAGTTAGACTTGTAAATATGCACAGTGTTACCTCTCCTGATAACCAGTGGGCATCCCATGTTATCATTAAGCACACAAATACCATATATTCACAATCCTTATGAATTTGGACTGATCGTGGAGCTAAGAGAGGTTCTTCTGGAAGATTTTATTTATTCATTTGACAGAAAGAGAGAGAGAGAGAGAGAGAGAGAGAGAGAGAGAGATCACAAGTAGGCAGAGAGGCAGGCAGAAGGAGAGGGAGAAGCAGAACCCCTGCTAAGCAGGGAACCTGATGCAGGACTTGATCCCAGGACCCTGGTATCATGACCTGAGCGGAAGGCAGAGGCTTAACCGATTGAGCCACCCAGGTGCCCCATTTTTCTTTTTTTAAATGTGTAGCCAGTTCATTCACTGTCTCAGCCTGGTTCAGTGGCTCTTTTTAGAAGGTGTACATGTGATACCAATTATTTTTGTGAATCTAGTAGAACTTGATTCTCTTACTGGCTCAAAAATTCTTCCACCAATGTTCTGTCCACTAAAAATGCATTGAGTTCATGCTATGTGCCAGACACTAAGATGACTAAAACATAAATGGCTAGAGAAAATATATTGATCAATTTACTTTGACTCCTTCATACAACCAAATGAATATAACTGGTTTGACCTATCATTGCCTGGTGGTTGGAGAGATAGGACAAAGTCTCAAGTCACTGTTTCTGGGCTTATTCCTATGGTGATCTGGCTGGTCAGAGCTTAGATAGGGGCAAAGATTCATCAGTATTCTAAGGACATGATTTTCTGCCACCCCACCTCCCACTTTTAATAACTATACCAATGAAAACTTACAGGCTTTATATTTAAATTTATATTTGATTTTACAAAGGAAAAAAATCCCACTTTTAGTCAGTGTAGCATAAAGAAAAAAAATCATAGATTTTGGGATAAGTGAGAGGGTTCAAATTTCTAGGTAAGAGAGTGGGCAAGTTACTCTTTGAGAATCAGTTTTATCATCTGCAAAATGGGGAATAACCTCTTGCATGATTGTTGTGAGGTTTGGATGAGATAAGCTGGACAGGCAAGCACTTGAAGATGAAAAGCTATTACTTTTGACAACTTAATGATTTATAACATTTCCTTCTTCTTCACACTTGCCTCAGAGACCACACGCAAAGACGTGTCAGGCACTCCTGCATTATCATAGGCAGAGAGTTCACTTCTCTTTGCGTGTTTTTGTTTCTAGAGCTACATGAGCAGTAAAAGCAGCAAGCTGCATTTGGGGGGGTGGTAAGCATGCCAGAGAGAGCATTAATTTCAGGAGGGTAGGGAGGTACTATTGACCTTAGTGCTCCATTAGTTTGAATATAAAACCAAGGCCACTCAGAAAAAAGGATTTGCTTCAGTAAATGTATTGGTTTGCCTGTGAGTTCAAATAGGGCATGAAGTGATCATTTGTGCATGAAGTGTGGTCCACGAGCATGTTTCATGCCCCTGCAGCAGTAAGTTAGGGCTATATACAGACATATTAGTGTTCTGGGGCTTGTATTCTGCTGTTGATGTGCAGTGAATGCCCAGATCGTCCCTTCAGTGACCAAATTGTGTGTCTGATCTGCAAGTGAAATTGCCTTATCCACTCAGTTTATTAGTGACTAGATATGAAAGGGGAAATGGTGTTATGTTAATGAAGCAAAATAACAAGTTAGAATGAAGGCATTGAAAATGACTGTAGAAGTCCTCTGGTGTAATCTGCATTTACAGATGGTCCCCCGAGGTTCAGATTGGTGAGAGGACACCACAGTCATCTTCAGAAGATGACCAGCTATGAAGGGCAGTTGGGCTGGGTGAAGTCAGACTTGGAGCTGGGATCCCTGGGAGGAATCTTAGATGTGGTCCTTACTGTGTAACATTGGACAAACCACTTGACCTACCTGTGCTTCAGTTTCCTCATCAGTGAAATGGAGGCTTCTTGCTTTCCTTACAGGGTGATTGGATAGGGTGCACCAAAGAAATGATGATGTGAAAGGGATTGATGTTAGAGACCTTAAGCCATGAGTCCAGTCCAGCCCAAGGATGACTGATCGGGCTGGCACTGTGTTTTATGAACATTGAACTTGGATACCTTTAGATGAGAATGCTCCTTTTTTCACACAAGCTCTATTTACAGCCGGCCCGATTGTCTGATTTATGTTACCTGCCTGGCTCTAGACATTCTGATTCAGGACTCCTAACAACCTAGACATTACTGTATAGGTAGAACCAGCTTTCTGTGTGGGTGAAGTAGGTGCTATCATTTTAAGGGGTTCTCGAAGGCGCTACCTCCTTTTCCCTCCTCTCCTTCCACAAGCCCAGCTTGCTGATGCCTATAATGCTTTTGGGAGATCCTCTGGACAAACAAAAACCTATGTTGGAAGGGAGGATAGCATTTCAAGCCTTAGCTTTGCTTTATCATTTATAACTTAGGTAGATCTAAAAAGCAGATTAGAGGGGTGCCTCGTTGGCTCAGGTGGTGGGAGTATGTGACTTTTGATCTCAGGGTTGTGAGTTCGAGTCCCACATAAGATGTAGTGATTACTTAAAACTAAAATCTTAAAGGAAAGCAGATTGGTTAAAAGCAAATTTTTTTGCGAGCTTTTAAGAAGTGACACTGACCACGTGTGTTGGGGATGTGTGGGTATGAGAGAGAAACTCTAGCAAGCAGGTAGCAAAGGAGTATACGTGGATGGATGGATGAGGGAATGTCTCTGGAAATGAGGATAGTACTTGCTTCATAATATTGTTGGGAGAATTAAATGAGAATGTAAAGAACTTAATAGAATAAGAAAGTAAATGCAGTCATTATTGTTTTCTTGGTCTAAAAGAAGAAACACACTTTCACAATAACCTGGAGTGGGAAGGAGGCAAAAGGGTGATGTGCTCAGCTACTTATCCATCCAAGCTTAGCAAAGGAAGCAGAGGAAGCCTGTATGTACTATGTCTGGTTGTGTTTCCTCCATACCAAACACATAACAATTTGGAAATAATGAGAGACTGGTAGTTCATTCATATCTGGAATCATTGCCAAATGTAGAATTTGCTTAACATCTGTCCACCATAGTGGGCTTCTTAGCCTTTTCCAATTTGGCCAAAATAGAGGTGATTTTATGGCCATGAGAAGGTCCAGTTTGCCCACCATGTGTTTATAGTAAATCACTATTTTTTTCCTCCACTCTCCTTTTTTACACAGTACTGCAGCCGAAATGAATTGAAATTATGCAAAACTAGAAATGTTCCTAGTGGTTAAGGAATAGCCTAATGGAATCTGATAATTTTCTATTGAGGCAGATATTGGCATCCACATGTTAGATCCCCCACCTTATACTAAGAGAATTTTTATAGTGCTTTCCCATGAACTATCTTTTTTTTTTTTTGAGAAAGATTCTCCAAACATACCTGTGTGTGGGGTGGGTAAGGCAGAATCATCCAGATTTTATGGATGAAGAAACTGATATATTTCCTGTGTCAGATTCCTTGGGTAAAGTGGCAAGGAATGACAAATCTCAGAACGGGTTTACCTAGCATCACAAGGTGGGAGAGCTGGGAAACCGTGACTGACCCCTTCAGCCTTCCAGCAGTGAGTCTTGTTGCAAAGAAGCAGCTTGATGAAGGGGCCAAGGGCTTTGAAAGGAACGGTGGACTAGAGGGCAAGTCTCCCGAACTCCCTGGGTCTCTGTCCTCATGGACACAATGTGGGGCTTCCTGGGGCAGTCATACTAATGTGAGACTCATCATGAAGGTTAAAATGAGAAAATGGATGTAGAAGCATCTTGCACATCTTCTGCCCTCTCTACTGCATGTGAAAATGTTTGACGGTGTCATGAATCAACCTAACTATGACACCCCACTTTTCATTATCATTACTGTGCCTGTGCTTATTGATAGGTTGCCCTGTACAAGACACTGTCCTAAGAGCTTCACATGAATCATCTCTTATAATCCTTACAGCAACCTTCTGAAGTAATTATTATCCCCATTGGATTGATGAGAAAACTGAGGTATGGAGAGATTGAACAACTTGCCCCAACTATACATTTAAGAAAAAGCCAAGCCCAGATTCAAGGCTTCACTGCCTCCTTATTTATGGAGTCATAGAGCTGAAAGGAATTTAAAAAACCACCTGGGCCACAGGCTCAACCTCTAGGTCTTGTATTTCAGATCTTCAACACAAGAAATATTTTACTAATACAGAAGTCTACCTCATCCATGCGGGATACAGTCCAAGACCCAGAGTGGATGCCTGAAACCACAGATAGTACCAAACCCTATACATACTGTTTTCTTCCTGTACAGACATCTCTATGATAAAGTTTAACTTATAAATTAAGCACAGTGAGAGATTAACAACAATAGCTAAATAAAATAGAACAATTGTAACAATAGGTTGTAATAAGAGTTGTGTGAACACGGTCTCACTCTTTCTCAAAAGATCTTATTGTACTGTACGAACCCCTCTTCTTGTGATGGTGTGAGATGATTAAGTGCCTGCGTGGTGAGCAGAAGTGAGGTGAGTGATGCAGGCACTGTGACATAGTGTTAGGCTACTATTGACCTTCTCACAGGACTTCCGAAGGATCATCCTCTCCCTGACCACCATTGACCACAGGTCTCTAAAATGGCGCAGAGTGAAACCATGGATAAAGGAGGACTACTGTATATTAAAATACTGAAGTTTGTGAAACGTTTGCATTTGGTTCTAATAAGAGTGGATTTAAGGTTATTCTTATAGTAATTTTTATAATTATATTCTTATAATGACTCCCATTTGTTTTATGCTTTAAAATGCTTTCTTAATAGAAGAGGAAGGGCAGAGTATACCTAACAGGCTGGACTTGGTGACCAGGTTGACTTGTGTGAATGCATTCTGTTTGTTTGGTTGACCTGGTGGAAAGAGGGTATGGCCATTGGCTCCCTAGCCATAGGCCAACATCTGCAAAGAGCTGCAGAAAAGAAATGAGGGAGTTCACTAGGGTAAGCCCTGTCTGTTGATTCCTGGAGAGTTCAGCCTTTGACTTTGCTTTTTGTGAGCTAAGTCCAACTAAAGTATCACAAGTTCCATGTGACTCATTACTTCGACAGAATTTAATTGAGCATATCCTTCTGCAAGTATGGGTGAGAGATTCAGTCACAGAGCCTAGATGATACAGGAGATTGAGGAGGGTCCAGCTCATATTCTTTCTAGTGGGCCAATGCCGCACACTTATGATAATATTAGCACCATGATTAGCCAAAGGTGCTATTTAGAAATAAAAGCGACAACTTCCAACTGACATTTCTCAATATGTGGGATGTTCTGTATGGCATTGTTTTCTACTTGGAAGAGAAAAAAGTGGAATGTCGCTGAAGGCAGAGGGAGGGATGTCCAGTACACCTAAAGATAGGCAGGCACAATTGTCTTCATGATTTCACAATAATAGAGCCTTTATAATGCATGCATTTCACTGACAATTTCTTTGAAAACTGGTGAAAGCTGAATCCACAGCACATTCAAGATAATTAAGTACATAACAATGAGGCAAAATTCTGAAAACAGGATTTTCAAATATATGTTCATCGACCTAATGAAAAATCAGTGATATTCCAAATTCCTTAAGCAAAGCTTGTACAAACATGTAGGGTTTGTTAGTACAGACCAAGCAGAGTGAAAAGTTGAATGACTACCCGGATAATTTGATTTTGGGAGTCTGCTTGGGTCATTCAAACCAGCACTTCCCCTCTTCCTATCCTTCCCCTCCCCCACCCCATACCTAACTTTTCCCCAGCATATTTTTATATCTACAGTATCTCTATATAACTATGTAAACCTTCCATTTGACTTTGTGTAGACATTGGCCTCGGCTACATATATACATGCAAAATACAGTAGATGTTCCGAGGGAACTGGATAGGCAAAGTATACTGATCTGAAGTCTGTTTTCCTCTCCTCTGCAGCTCCAGCTAGAGGCCAAGTAAAGTGTGTGTTTATAGTCATCAAGTGAATTAACTTGGATATATTAACTATAAAATCCTGGCCTTTCCTTCTGGGGCTGAATTATTTGGATGATCATCCGGACCTGACTATGGACATATCCAGGTACACAGGCATATTTCTGGGTCTGTTTAGACCATATAAATGATCCATATAGTTCCAAATTCAAATATTTACTTCTTTACTAATACCTATCCTTGAATTCTTAGAATACCTGTCTCCCTTTTACTTGGATTCTGGGGCCACTTAGATTATCTATAAGCAAGAGTGTCTGTTCAGAGCCATCCTTCTTCCAGAGTAAATACAGGGAATCAGAATGGGGGATTGGGATGGATTACAAAAGAAAAGAGCTCCTGCTCTCAAGGTGCTTACACTCTCATTTTATCCTCATCTATTGTCCTATTACCAAACAGTAAGATGAAAAGAATATTCAAATGTTGAGATGGCAATTGACTCAATAGCAAACATTTACTTACTTGTAAATGAGTTTAATTTTTCAATTTTTAAATGGCATTCAGCAGATACAATCATATTGGCTATGTAACACAAGTGGAGTGGTATTTGGAAAATTAACTCATCTACTTGATTCTCTTTATTTTTTAAAATTTTTATTATTTGTCTATTTATTTTAGAGAGAAACCACACAGGAGTGGGGGTGGGGAGGGGCAGATGGAGAGGGAGAGAGAAAATCTTAAGCAGGCTCCACACCCAGCATGGAGCCCCACATGGGGCTTGATCTCACAACACTGAGATCATGACCGGAGCCAAAACCAAGGGTCGGACGCTTAACTGACTGAGCCACCCAGGTGCTATATACTTGATTCTCTTTAAAGAACTAATTTACAAGGTGTGCATTTTATCCATGGCTATGTGTAATGATTCAATAAACTCAATAGCTGTTAAATCTCTAAGGTAACTATTAAATCCAAGGTAGGATAAAAGATGATTTCAGGTCCTCTACCCTGACCATGTTCTCTACTGATCTGTTGCTGTTAACTTTGGAATCACGGAAAGAAAGAGAGGGGGAAACTGTTGAGGGAGAAAGAGAATGTGATGGGTTTGAACCCACTGGATTGTGGAATTAGATGTAGATGTAGAGGAGCTCTCCTCTCTCAAATAACTGGGGCCATTGTAAGAGTTAATAGATGCCATTATTTAAAGTTATCTCTTGGTTAGCACTAGTGGAGCTAAGTAATGATGCAAACATGAAGAAAGGAATTTTTATTTGAATCTGAAATGCATTATGTGATTTTTTTTTCCTATAGCAGATGCGTGGTCTTGGTTATATTTTATTCAGTCTGTTACTAAGTTACTTTATATTATCTGAATCTTTATCTGTTGTAGTGGAAGTGAGTGGCTGAGGCATAAATTGAGACACTGGGAAAGGATAGTCCCCTATTTAATTTTTGTCACAGGCAAATCACCTGTGGGTAATCAAGAGTTAATTGAATAATTCATAGGAAAAGTCAAATATTGAATTTGTAAGCACTTCTCCAAAGAATATGAATGTTGGGGAGCCTACCCCTGAAAACTAAATCAAAACACTTTTATTCACATTAGCAGGTATGTTTGGCCCTAAGTACCCAGACATCAGGCTGGCCTGTCTAATGGACTAGAGTGCTCCTGCCCCAGACATCAAAATGCTCTTGGGGCAGGGCAGTGAAGATTTTGTGGGAAGGAGGACATAAGTTTTGCTGGTGGCCTATCTTCCAAAGTGTGTTTTGTGGGATTGACCATTTTCCCTGCCAACTCTTGGCCTCTATTTTCTCTGGAAGTCTGGTTCTCTAGTTTGGAAAGAACAGGTGAGCAGTGTCTCCTGACTTGCTGACAGTCCATATGAGGTATGCCTATAAAATGGCACAGGCCACCAAATGTTCACTGTGAGGATGACACTACCTGGTAAAGACGAACGGTTTCCATGTGAACTACTGATGAGAAATGCTCCAGAATAGGTACTGATCAACCTTCTTTAGTGTTTGAGGCACTTTTCTGAATTTCTTGGGATAAAAACCATTTCCAGCAAGTTGTTAGTCTCATGTGGGTGTAAGGCCAAGCCATATGTTTTCCGTATATTTTCAACACACATTCCTTGCAATGGCTCCACGTGGAATCGTCTCAGAAGTGTAACCAGGACGACTTTCATCATCACCATGGCGATGTACTTTCCTGCACAGCTACGGGGCCCAAAACCAAATGGCTGAAAATACCTGTAAGGAACCTATGAAAATGATCAGACAGTTAGCCAGAGTCATGCAGTCTTTCTTTGATTCACCCTGAAACCACTGATGCGTCAGAATGCTGTTACAGGGTCTAAACCATACTGTTTCCTTCACTGGGATGAGTGACTGTAACTCAAATAAATTCTTTTTTTTCATCCAATGTGATTCACTCCCTGTGATATATGCCCAACTTGGACAGTCCCCACTTTTGCTTTTCACATTAATTTGCTGGGGTAAAACAATGCACATCGTCTTACCAAACCAGTCTTAGCATACTCAACTAGGTCTGTGGGATGGCTATAGCTTTTCTATTCTTCTGTGTGTCACCAGGGCAGATTGTTCTTATGCAAAGATGACCTCCTGGACTCTTAGTGCCAAGCATCCAAATATTTTTAGTTATGCAAAAAATTAATGGGAACCACATCTGTCTGTCTTGTTACTATCTGTGCTTACATTATATCTGGCACATAGTAGATGTTCAATAAATTTTTGTTGACCAGTTGTCAATATAGCATGGATTGTTCACATAGAAACAGAATGAATTAGAGAACTGGATTAATTAAGATCATGTTTCTACATCATAAGCAAATGGAAAAAGAGGATAATGAGGGAAATATCTAGAAAATTTCAGTTAATAAACATTGTTGCCTAAAATTTGACACAATTGAAGCAGAATCTACAGTGTATTTCAATGATAGGAAAAGCTGAAGCTCTTCTAATTACTGAATTCTCTTTTGAATGGGAACTAGTGTTCCTGGGGTCATTTGGTGAACCAAAGGCAGACTGTGAAAACTAAATCTTTTGGTCTCATTTGACTTCCATCTGAAGCACAACTGGATTTTCCTTTGCTTAGATGGTGCTAGAACTGAATCTACATGATCACAAAGTGACAAGTTGAAATGGAAAAGTAGATTCGTTGGGTTAAACAACGTTTTTCTCATGGCAGCCACATTAAGGGCCTGGACCTTTGACCCATTGTGGGGCCACCATGTGGATACTTCTCAGAGCTGGAGACCCAGCATCCTTGGCTTGAGGATGACAGTCATGTTCTAAGCTAGAGGAAACATGAGCTTCTGGTGAGGCAATAGAGGGGCACAAGTAAATAGAATGAAATGTACACAGTGCAAACACAGAACCAGAGAGGATTTAACAGTTGACATTTTTAAGTGTGGCGCGCTTGGTTTTAAGGAAGGGCTCTTACATTCTTTGCAAAGTTTTCAAGAGTAAATTCATTGGGCTTGGGGAAAAACTCGAGTCTATGCATTCTTCCAATATTCAGGATAATGTTAGTCCCCTTTTTCACCGGGTAGCCGTCGATGACATCATCCTGTAAGGCTTTGCGCATGACCAAGTTCACAACAGGCTGGTACCTCATGCTCTCATAGATAAAGTTTTCCACCACTTTTAATTTTTGCATATCATCAATCCTTACATCTCTATCACCTGTGGGAACAGATAAACAGGACAAGGAGGTAATAATAGTTACAATATGTGATGAGCTTTAAAACTCCCATGGTTTCCAAAGAACAATCTGCTCCTGGCTGAAAACAATTTTTTTTTCTAGAATTCTAATTCATACTAGAAACTTGGGCCAAATATGTTGTTTGGTTCACAGCATGTCTTATAAAAATTCAGACTTGAAGCCAGTTACTATAAAACCTAGGAGAGTTCATGGAAAAGTCTGGATTTCTAGAAAAATCAGAAAACCTGGTGATACGGGACCCACATCCCTGCATGGCAATGATGGGCTGATCTTGAGTGGCCAATGAGCCCTTTGGAGGGGCATCCACCAGCAGTTTATATAGACCTACACAGTCTGCTTCAAACATTTATCTGCCTGGCCTCTGAGGTCTTTGAGTTTTTGTCTCCTCCTCTAAATTCTAGAGGACAGTCACTCCTCCTCCAGTCAAAGTGAGATGGTGAATTAAATCCCTTTCAATGAAGTTTTCTCCTCTGGTCACCTGTGCAGTCATCTGCCCAGAATGCATCACTGATAGTCCCTCCTTCCATCTCATCAAGCACAACCTGTTGCAGTTGTGCAAGAACCTTTCTCCCTACCACAGCAAAACCGGTGCCTTAGCTAAACTCTGGGTGTGCTGGGGATTGACAAATACTCCCACTGTTTCAGATTGGTCTGACACTGGTCAGAGAGACTTGGATTACTCCCAGAATTGGCAAAGGTTCAGAGCATCCTCAAATGGGTTACTACTTTTGCAGAACCAAAATCAGCCCAATGTCCTCAGGCAGCTCCATCTCCTATACAACTACACCATTCAGAAGAGTTCTCATTTGGTCAGAGAACTATAACATCCCTTGCATACTGCTCTTTGTACACTCAGGGACCTCATGGGGTACATCTGTCTGGGGTGGGGGTGAATAAAAGGGAAGACGACAGAGAAGGTAACCAGAGGCATACCCTAGGAAGTAATTAGTATGTGTGAGCTCAAACACATGTACAAATGGTTCAGCTGTTTTCCATCTTTGCAGAGGTTTGTTGAAGTGTCAGGGGGACATCATGGGGCACAAACACTTTTCACTTCTCAAGGAAATTGTATTAAATGCTCATGGTTTCAAGAGCAATTTTCCTCTTGTTGCCTGAGCTCCATCATTCTACGGCTCTCTCTTCACTCCACTGGGCTTGCTTGTTAAGTTCTCTTTCTCCTGCCCCCATAAGTATAGGAATAGCTCTGGCTTATTCGCTGACGTGCCCCTGCACCTGACCCAGAGCCCAGAACCTGACAGGGGGCACATGAGAAACTAGTCTGGAATTTGGGGCTTGCTGTTATTCTGGCTTCCTGCTATCTGTCTTCCCAGGTAACTTCCCATCCATAGCAACACATCTGTAGACCCCTTCTCTCACATATTTAATCCTTCTGTGAAATTTCCTCTTACTGTCAGCTATTTCAAGTAGCACTCAAATGGCTTTAAAAAGATGGTGCCTCTCTGCAACCAAACAAGTCATTTGACAGGAGTTGTATAAAGTCAAGAGAGAAAAGTCTTTATCATTATTGATATCTCTTCACATGTCAGAAATGTGTTCCTAAAAAGATTATCTATATGGGGGTGCCTGGGTGGCTCAGTGGGTTAAGCTTCTGACTCTTGATTTCAACTACTCGTGATCCCAGGGCTGTGAGATCAAGCCCTGCATCAGAGCATCCTCAAAGGGGTTACACTTTTGCAGAATCAAATCAGCCCAGGGTCCTGAGGCAGCTCTGTCTCTCTCTCTCCCTCTTCCTCTGCCCCTTCCCACCAACCCCACCCACCCCATGCTCATGGTACCTATGCTTGCTCTCTCTCACTCGCTCTCTCTTTAAAAAAAAAAAAAATTATCCACACGAAGGACACTCCAAATAAGGAATTCTGATTTCCTCCAAACGTGACAGTGTTTGTATGGAAGGGGGTGGCAGTGTCAGGAGCAGCGGGCAGAATGATTCTTAGGCAAAGGCAGAACAGGGAAAATGTAGTGTCAGGAAGAGCTGAGCAGGGACCTGGTGCAGGAGGAGAGGGCAAAGGGAAGAGGGTCCAGCATCACTGGATCTGGGGGGAGAGGGAACTGATCATCTCCTGCCTTTGCTGTCATCCTCCCCTTGTCCTTTTGCCACTGACTGCAAGTTCATTTGAGGACAGACTGCTTGAAACCCAGAAACACTGCTGTAGATGATAGCCAGTTCCCTTGGTGGACCCACAAAAGCATTTGGCCCTGGTAAGGTAGTCAGAACATTTAAGTGCACATTAAGAAAGACCTTGAAGAATACACAGCAACGTATTAACAGTGGTTCCCCCTGGGGAATGCAAATGGGGCTGGTGAGGAGAGTGGAAGGGGTCAGGGAATGTCACTTTCTGCTTTATACTTCTCTGTATTATTTAATGTTTTTTTCAATGAGCATTCATTGTTTTTATAATGAAAAAAAAAATAACACAGTAAGAATGGAACTAACTTTGCAGCCTATCTGGCCTAACCAAGTGTGGCAGAATGACTACCTTTATTGTTTTCTGGGTAGATTAAAATAAAGATTTTGTTTGAAATCAGATTCTTAGGACATAAAAAGCTGACATTCAGAGGGAATTGTTTTCTAAGCTCTATTGTTATTTGATCAGTTCTTACCAATAACAGTCTGGATCTCCTTCATTATTGCCTCTTCAACCTTAGGGTGCTTTGCAATGAGAAATAGCATAAAAAACACAGTGACAGACATGGTATCTGGTGCTGCGATCAGCATTTCCAGTATGCACTGGTTCACATTCTCTCTTGTCAGGTCACCACGTTTCTGAACAATTGGAAGAAGGGAGAAAAATTGGAAAAGTGAATCAAAGCTCCCAAAAAGGAGAGAAAGGGACAGTTGGGATCAAAAATGTCAATGAAATAAAGTCATAAGTGTTACACTTCTGTAACTGACTATGGACAGTTTTCATAATAGTCTTCAGCTGAAAACAAATATTTAGCCAATTATCTGTGTATTCACTGTCGCTGGGCTCCCCCATTTTCATATTTGTTCTGTGCAGACACAGTAGTTTCAATCTCAAAGGTCAGTCTCACCAGAATGCCTAATGAGTGGGCTCTTTGGGTAACCATCATAGAAGTACTAGAGCAGACACTTAAAAGCAGAAGTATGCAACAATCACAAGAGGGGATCTTCATACACCCTGCACACAGTCAAGTACATATATTGTGTGGGGTTAGGGTTAATCCAGGTCAGTACCTCAGCAAAAATCAACTCAGTGGCAAAATCCATATAGTCTTCCAGTTTCTCTGCTATGGAGATTCTTTGTCTTTTTTCTTCTACCAGAATTTCTATGGCATCTTTCAAATCCTTGCTAAAAAAAAAAAAAAAAAAGTGAAAATATAATCTTTCTGTAGTCAAGACATCTAGAAAAATGAATTCATTTGCCATTTGTTTAAATTTATCTGCTTTGATTGATGCCTTTAGCACTCATGAACTACTGAATTTGAACTTAATTCTTTGCAAAGGTCCTTAAATTACATTTTCATTACACTTCATCTTAAGGAACCAAATTTAGCTAAGATTTCTAGGTACTGGTAGCAAAATGAAGGCTGTAACCTGTAGTGAAGGGTTAGAAGCTGGTACCAAAATGGTAAATCCAATTGTGTTTTCTGATTTTTGATGTGTCCAGTACAGTGTCTAAATTGAAAAACAAAACCGAAAACCAGTGAAGGTCTTTGGTGGGGGCTTGCACTCGCCAGTTTGCCCCAGGCACCTTCGCTATTTATCAACTCATAACCACCCAGCTCATTTCTATTTGCCCAGCTCTGGAAACAGTTGAGTTTGAGATTTCCTATTCTAGAAAGTGAACACAAGGGATCAAATATTATTCTTGATACTTATTCCTGTTCCTTGCAGTTTCTGCCACAAAGTAAACATGAAGTAGATATTTATTGATTGATTAGCCAAGTGAGAATGTATATAGTATATGGGTTTTGACAGTGTGATAGAGGGAAGAGCACCTTGAAAAGTGAGAGTCAGGTTTTAGTTTGGATTGTTCTCTTTCTATGTAACCTGCTTTACGTCTCTTACATCTCTTTTAAAGCAAAGGGCTCAGGGCGCCTGGGTGGCTCAGTCATTAAGCTTCTGCTTTCGGCTCCGGTCATGATCCCAGGGTCCTGGGATCGAGCCCTGACTTGGGCTCCCTGCTCAGCGGGAAGCCTGCTTCCCCCTTTACCACTCCCCCTGCTTGTGTTCCCCCTCTTGCTGTGTCTCTCTCTGTCAAATAAATAAAAATCTTAAAAAAAAAAAAAAGTGAAGGGCTCAGACTCGATGAACAGTAAGTCTCTCTTAAGATCTAGGTTCTGGGGCGCCTGGGTGGCTCAGTGGGTTAAAGGCTCTGCCTTCCACTCAGGTCATGATCTCAGCATCCTGGGATCGAGGCCCGCATCGGGCTCCCTGCTCGGCGGGGAGCGCTTCCTCCTCTCTCTCTGCCTACCTCTCTGCCTGCTGGTGATCTCTCTCTCTCTCTCTGTCAAATAAAAAAAAATCTTAAAAAGATAAAGATCTAGATTCTGCTATTCTTGCCTTTGTCTTACAGTGTATGCATCCACCTATAATTGTATTGTTCACCAATCTCAGGGAATGGTATTCTGCATTCCATTAAATGTCCAATTAATCTTTCTTTTAAATTTTTGCTGATACGGTGACCTGTATACCTTGGGGATGATGTTGACATCAATAACCTCTATGTTTACTCCAGCTCAGCAGGAAAAGTAAGGGAAGATTCTCTAAGAGTCCTCCCATTTTTTAAAGTTTCTTTATGGGCATCTCAAGGAAGGTGTTTGTTTATTTTTTTTTAAGATTTTATTATTCATTTGTCAGAGAGAGAGAACATAAGCAGGGGGAGCAGTAGGTAGAGGGAGAAGCAGTCTCCCCACTGAGCATAGCGCTTAAGGAGAGACTCAATTCATTCAAAATAAAGATGCCATCTATTGTGTATCTCTGTAAGTGTGCCTGTAGATACATACATACCTCTAGAAATACACCAATGATAAATTCACAGTCATTCATTCATCTACCCATCCATTTATTCAGCAAATATTTGTTGAAACTCTTATATCCAAGGGACAAATATTCACTCAGTTGGTGGGCTGTGAATCCTCATAGCATTCCTACCTGAGCAATGGCCCCTAAATGGTCTAGGAGTTGTTGAAATTACCTAAGACTACAAATTCATGGAGAATTCCTTGATGGAACTGCAGTCACTTCTGACCACCTACTTCCTCTCTGAGCCAGAACAGGGTCTATGAATGCCCATTGGGATCCTCCTTATTCAGGTTAGAAGTTGGTCCAACATAAATGTATGCATCTGAATTTATATACCCTTAAAAACTGGGAGAATTGAGTTCAGTGACAGTTTTCAGGGAGCAGGAAATCTCTGACTTACAAACATGTAGTTTCTGGTGGAAACTAAATGAAATGTCTAAAGACCCAAATGTCCAAATCACCTACCTAATACTCACCAACCACCTGAGAATATATAAAGCAACATCAAGTTGGCTTCCTTCCCGGAGACTAACATTATTCAATTTCAAAATACACAAACAGGATAAAGTTGGGTCTTCAAACAAGTTTGAGAACTTTTAGAGATGGAGAATTTAAGATCATCAGGGACCTCTGGGAGAAGGTACGAACAGAGGGAAGGAGAAAACTAACATCTTTAGTGCCTTCTATGTGCCTTCCTCTGTGTTAATTGCCCAATGTTAAGGATCTCATTAGTCTATATCTCTATTCTGGATGGTAGGTTATATTTTACTTTAAATAACTTCCCAAGGCCATTTAGTTACTAAGTGGTAGAGACAGGATATAAACCAGGTCTGTCTGCCTCGAAATCCCGTAGGCTTCTCACTGGTGGTTAGAGGGAGCAGTGTTTAGTGGCTGGCTACATACACTCTAGAAACCTGTTTTTTAGCCTATAGGCCATTGGGCATTTGTCCAATTTTTGTCTAGATTTGTCTATAGTCAAAGCAAAGCCATTTAATGACAGTTTCAGGATCCCCCAAAGACTAATATATACGACTAAAAAAAAAAAAAAGGAAATCACACATTTTATTGAAGTCCATTATATTCATCATGAAAAAATTCTTTTGAGACTACTGTTAATTCCTACAAGTTGAATTATGTTAAATTCATTCAGAAGCAACACGACTATGAAATGACTCTGTGTCTCCGTTTTACAGACATGAAAAGAGAATTTTTACAGATAATAATGATAGGTTCAGCCAACACTTCTCTTTAATTCAAACTACACTGCAGTGTTCTAATTCCCGACATGGGGCTCACAGACCACCCACTTGGCCCCCTTGCTGAAAAGCTGCCTGGGCCCAAGTCCTCCCTTACTCTTTGGTCTGGCCATGGCGTGCAGCCAAACTGCTGTACTGTGTTTCATCAGCAACTTGATCCACAGCTCCCTGGTGGGTTCTGAAGAGCAGAAAACTAGCCAAAGAGGCCAACAATTACAGAGACACAAACCAAAGTCAATCCAATCTCACTGATAAGTTTTCCAAACTTGTGTTACTTACATAGACTTTTCATACTTTTTGTAGAGCCAAGATATCTTAAAGAAGATGTCTGGTTTGAGAAGGAGAGCTTGCCATGCATCAAAATAACCCTGGATTTTCACCACGATAGCAGTTTCTGGAAAAACAAACAAAAGAGCAGAGTAGTTGAGCAAAAATGTGAGCCCATGAAGGGTACTCTGAGAAGAGAAGATGCCCTGTATAAAAGTCTCTCACCAGCCTGGGTTTTAGTGGGTGTTTCAGCCATATGAATGCCACTAGACAAATCAACATGAACTTATTCTGCTGACATCTCAATCAACCAAGTTAACCAGAGGTTTGCCACTTTTCAAATTTGTGTTAGAGACACAGCCTAGAATCTCACATGCCCCTCTTTGACTGAGTGTCCAACTCCTTCCTGGTTTTTTGAACGATGGGAAATAAGAGGGACACTAGTAATTATGGGTATTATTGGCCTCAGTTCTGGCACCTGGGAGGGCAAAAAGCCACCCTGCTGGTTACATTTTGGTCCAGAGTATAGAATTCATCTTAGTATCCCTGATGTTTTGTCCTGAGCCTCATGCATAGTCGGCTCCCAGTGAACATCCCTTAATTAAATTGCATGTTTGGGGAAAGAAAACCCCTGCTTTTTTCAAATCCTGCAAAAAGGAAGGGAACAGACGTTTCTTTTCAACTGCTAAATACCAGTCGCCATGCAAAACGCTTTACGAAATCGACCTCATTTAATCCTTGCAATCTTGCTAGGGGAGTGATACAGTGTCATCACTTTTTCAGATGAAGAAACTGGGAAGCTTGCCTAACACGGTACAGCCAGTGTGGCAGGCAGGCCCTTAGGCGGAAGCCCAGCCCTATCTGACCTCAGAGCAATGTTCTTTCCTCTTGCTGCACTGGCTCCCTCAGGCAAATTGAGAGTTTAACCAGGACAGGGTGGGGAGAAGGAGAATCAACATAACTTTGCATGGGTTATGCAGGTCCTTAGCATCATAGCCTGCATCCCCAAGTTAACAGAGAGATTTACAGTTCCGTTTACTTCATCCTTCCTAAGAAGGAAGGCCAGGGGAACCACGGAGCAGGGACTAATAAAATACGGACTTGCCTGACCTTCGGAGAGTTGCATGTAGGACAGGCCAGCTGGGATTAGAGTTCCTGTCTGATGGGGATGAAGCAAGGGGTGTGACTAAAAATACTCAGAGTTGAATGGGGCACCCATCCAAATGGCAGTTAGATGAGGTTTCTATGATTCTTTTTTTTTTAAAGATTTTATTTATTTATTTGAGAGAGAGAAAGAGAGAGCATGAGAGGGGAGAAGGTCAGAGAGAGAAGCAGACTCCCCATGGAGCCGGGAGTCCGATGTGGGACTTGATCCCAGGACTCCGAGATCATGACCTGAGCAGAAGGCAGTCGCCTAGCCAACTGAGCCACCCAGGCACCCGGTTTCTATGATTTTTGTGGGAAGTAAGTAAAGAGCAGGGGACATGAGGTAAGCAGAGCTGGAGGGGAGAAAAGGAGAGTTTATAGCTTATCTGTTCTTCCAAATGTGGCCAATGAGGTGGCAGGTGTTACAGCTCAGTTGCTTTGGGCCACTGTTAAAATGAGGCCCTGTTCTCGTGCCTGAAGTGTTCTTCCCTCAGACCTGGATGTGGGTCCCGCTCTCCCTTCGTTTAGGCTGATGTCCAGGTGTCCTCCCTGTGCAGGCCTTTCCTGACAGCCCACTCTGGGATAGCCACACCCATTCCTCTCCCCCTCCACCCCCACCCCTGTAGCACTTACTTCTTCACTTTCTATCCCCTTGCCCTGCTTCGTTTATTCTTCAGGACACTTAGTATTACCTGACATGTATTAGATATTTATTTGTTTGCTGTTTATATTGCCACTGGGATGTGACCTCCTTGAAGGCAAGGTTCACTGGTCAATCCCCAGAACCTAGAATAGTACCTAGCATAAAATAGGCAATTAGCAAACATTTTTTTGAATGCATGCATGAGTCAGCAAACATGCTAGAATTCAGGGAAAATTACATTAAGCTGGACAACAGCAGCATGGAATTAACCCAACTGATTAATGTTTATTTTTTGACAGTGATAGAATTGCATGTATGTGCTTTAATATTTGTTTCTGTAGTATAGTGAAGGGAGTGGCTTTTTGAACTCTGGGACATTCTTGCCAGAGTTGTTATAATGCTACATGACAAACTCTATATATAAAGCAACTTTTTTTTAGTAGATACTAAGTTAATGGCAGCTCTTTTCATCATTTCCAACAGCACCAGCACCATTATCATCGTACAGACAGAGTCAAAGTTTTCATGCTTAGTAGCTTTGAGGGAGGAGTGTGTATGTATACTTATGTATGTATATCTGTGTGTGTGTGTGTGTGTGTGTGCATGTGCCCCCAAGAATGGTTGGAATTGGTTAAATATATCTGTTTGATTGGTGGTAGGGTATATTCATGGCCAAATGAACTGTTCACATATGTCAAGTTTTGACTGTGGGTAGAATCATATTTCCCAGAGCAATGAGGAGAGACACAACAGAGGAGATGCCCCCCACTTACAGAAACTTATAAGGGAACAAGGCAGACACACTAGGGGAAAAAAATCATGAGAATACTTGGAGATGTTTGAACATGAGCAATGTACATAAACAGCATGATCTTTCCTTGAGTCTGTTATCCCCTCCGTCCCCTTGTTCAAAAAGGGCAGAATGTCAATTCTCACATACCGTCCAAGGGGACCCCCAGGAAGAGAACGTTGGAGGTGTCTAGCATGATGCGCCGCATGAGGGTCAACACGTCAATGTAACCCAATTCGTTGCTGACCTCCTCCAGCCTGTCTAGATGCGTGGTGATGGATCCAACACAAATGGTCACCATGCGCACAAGGCCAGGGCCGGACAAAGCTGAGGGGAGCATGTTGGAGAGTGAGTCACATGAATTTAGGGGCACACACAATCAGCTTATTTTGACCTTTTCTGTTTGGAGTTTAACTCTACATGATTTTTTCATTCAGTAACTTGACAGAAATTTTCATGTTCTTTTGAATACTTTTCTGCGTTCTCCTAATTTTCTACAAACATGCATCACCTTTATGGGTAAAAGTGAATGAATGAATAAATGAAAGAAAGAAAATCTTAAACAAAATATTCAAAATTAAACTCTTCTGCATATTATGGCAAATCATTTATGAGGCTGCGAATGAAACACTTAGTACATGTAGTCATGAACCACACATCAGTGGTTTTCCATATTTATTGTATATATATTTCTCTAAAGAAGGTTTGGACTTGGCCAGGGAGATGTTTATATTTCAACAGGTGGCAGGGTATTGCTATCTAACTACTCAAACTGGACCTTGACTATTTGATCTCAAATGTTTCCTGTTTAATTGTGGTTTATGTGGTTCAAAATGCTAATCTTACAAATTACCAAAAGTATTCTTCTCTTAATTTTGGTTTCTCCTCAAACTACTTCTAGATTTGTTTTACTCAGCCAAGGTTATGACAACTAAGTGATTTTTTGTTTGTGTACCAGTGCTCTCCACTGGCTGGGAATTCTTGAAGGGCAGTGATAGCCTCCTATTAGCACTGTCCTTCAAGTCCACAGTACATGGTGACCTTCAAATCATATTTGTCAAATAGAGGAATGAATGAATGAAAGGATGGGTGAATAAATGAATACACAGGTACAGTGAACTGGCTCTGCTCTAGATCATCTGGGCAGCTGGTGGGTCATGGTGGTAAGTGATCTATCTAGAGAATTTCACTCTTAAAACCCTCCTTTCTTTCTTTGTTCTGTTTTTTAGGCTTTCTTTAAGAGTCATCACTCCCATTTATGTCTTTTATTATTCAGACTTACTGTCAGTTCTTAAATGCAATGAAAAATCCTGGGAAAATTTGTAGCCATAATTCTTTCTTAAAAAAAAAAATCAGTTGCACAACAGAAGCCCCTGAAGGCAGACTTTGCAAATAAGAAAGGAGGCCTGTTGAGCAGTTCTAGAGTCCTAAGATTTCTACTTATCTATAAAAAAGGAAGGTTGGGGGCGCCTGGGTGGCTCAGTGGGTTAAGCCTCTGCCTTCGGCTCAGGTAATGATCTCGGGGTCCTGGGATCGAGTCCCGTATCGGGCTCCCTGCTCGATGGGGAGCCTGCTTCCTCCTCTCTGCCTGCTTCTCTGCCTACTTGTGATCTCTCTCTCTCTGTCAAATAAATAAATCTTAAAAAAAAAAAATAAAAGGAAGGTTGGGTTGGTACCATACTTTCTGACTGTAGGAAATACCTGGCTGATATGAAGAGCCAGGCTATTGTTTCCTGAGTGACCATCACATTCCCAGGTGGGACAAATGATTCCTTAGTGACTCAGCCCTTTGTGCAGAAGGGTTGGCTTGGAATATCACTGGTGGTTTTCTCCCAGACCAATGTATGACTTCCCTCTATGTCCAAGAGCTGGAAGCCACGTTTCAAACGTATAAGCAAAATGTAATATCTTTATGCTTATAGGCAGTTGTATGTTGTGGATATAATTTTAATTTTTAAAATGTGTGAACAAGTACTGAATCGTATCCAGGTTGAAAAAAGTGAGCAAGTAATCAGCATAATTCCTTCACTGTGAGCTCCCTTGGTAGCTTTAGGAAACACAGGCTATTTTTTTGCCCCTCCACCTTCATCTCTCCAGAATGGGCCATTTGCCTAGGCTGCACTTCAGTATTTCTCCATAGATACATCCAGGGAATCAAAGCCTTCATTAATGTTACTACTTTAGATACCAAAATGTACCCCCAAATTTCTTTTTTTTCTCTCTTTTTAAATTATGTTATGTTAGTCACCATACAGTACATCATTAGTTTTTGATGTAGTATTCCATGATTCATTGTTTGCATATAACACCCAGTGCTCCATGCAATCTGTGCCCTCCTTAATGTCCATCACCAGGCTCACCCATCCCCCCACCCCTTCCCCCAAACCTCAGTGTGTTTCTCAGAGTCCATAGTCTTTCATGGTTTTTCTTCCCCTTCAATTTCCCCCCTTCATTTTTTCCTTCATTCTCCTAATGTCCTCTATGCTATTCCTTATGTTCCACAAATAAGTGAAACTATATAATTGACTTTCTCTGCTTGACTTATTTCATTCAGCATAATCTCCTCCAGACCCATCCATGTTGATACAAAAGTTGGGTATTTATCCTTTATGATGGCTGAGTAATATGCCATTTTATATATGAACCACATCTTTATCCATTTGTCTGTTGAAGGGCATCTCAGCTCTTTCCACAGTTTGGCTATTGTGGACATTGCTGCTATGAACCTTGGGGAGCATATGGCCCTTCTTTTCACTACATCTGTATTTTTGGGGTAAATACCCAGTAGTGTAATTGCTAGGACATAGGGTATCTCCAAATTTCTGCTATATCAGGAAAACTAATGAGAAACATAACTCTAAAAGGAGATTCAAGAAATGCCTGGGTGACTCAGTTGGTGAAGCATTTGCCTTCAGCTCAGGTCATGATCCCAGGGTCCTGGGATCAAGCCCCGCATCTGGTTCTCTGCTCAGCAGGGAGCCTGCTTCCCCCTCTCCCTCCGTCTGCCTCTCTGCCTACTTGTGATCTCTCTCTGTCTGTCAAATAAATAAATAAAAACTTAAAAAAAAAAAGAAAATCTGATCTTCTATATACAGGGTTTATCTAAAAAAATGTCACAAAGAGATGTTCATGTCATTCTGCTTAAAATCTTGAATGATTTACTGTAGCTTTTTTAAAAAAAGATTTTATTTATTTATTTGATAGAGAGATAGAGAGCACAAGTAGGCAGAGCGTCAGGCAGAGGGAGAGGGAGAAGCAGGCTCTCTGCCGAGCAGGGAGCCCAATTCGGGGCTCGATCCCAGAACCCTGGGATCATGACCTGAGCCGAAGTCAGCAGTTTAATGGACTGAGCCACCCAGGCGCCTCGATTTACTGTAGCTTTTGAGATAAACTCAGCTCAGTGCCTTCCCCTTGGCCTTATGCCTACATGTATCCATGCCAGGCACAAGGGCCTACTTATGGTTAGTTCCTTGGACATACAGTGCTGATCCACCCTTCTCTGTCTTGGAGTAGCCTGATCTTTCCTTCTGTGGAATTCATCCTTGTCAAACTTTCTTAATGTAGGTAGTTTTTATCTACTTTCAAAACTTACCGTAAGCATCCATCCTCAAGAAGGTTCCCATGACCCTTCAGAATACTTTAGATGGCCCATTTTTTCTGTGCCCTGTAGCACTCTGCACACACCTCTAGGATAACACATCACCTAGGATGATATTTGGTGATATATTGATCTACCACTCTGCCCCTCCCCCTATTATAAATTCCTTAAGGGCAGGGACCATGTTTTGACTATCATTATATTCTGGGTACCTAGTTCCATGATGAGAACATAGTAGTTTGTTAAACAAATGGATGAGTTTAGAAAATTCTATTAATCTAAAAAATTTAAAAATTCTATTAATTTTTGCATGGCAAGGTAGAGGATGTTGGTATGGGAGAGTTAATCACTCTTAACTACTAGTTTACATGTTACTAATGTGCCTGGGCCAAACAGCAAAGTAAAATAAAACTTGTATTTCAAATCTTGTCATTTGCAACAACATGGATGGACCTAGAGGGTATTATGCTAAGTGAAATAAGTCAGACAGAAAAAGATGAATACCACATGACTTCACTTATATGTGGAATCTAAAGAACAAAACAAATGCACAAACAAATGAAAAGAAATAGACTCATAAATACAAAGAAAAAACTGGTGATTGCTAGAAGGGAGAGGGAGGGGAGATAGGTGAAATAAGTGAAGGGGATTAAGAGGTACAAACTTCCAGTTATAAAATAAGTCATGGGGATATAGTGTACAGCATAGGAAATATAGTCAATAATATTGTCACATCTTTGTGTTGTGACAGAGGGTGACTACATTTATCATGGGGAGCATTTCATAACATGTATAATTGTTGAATCACTATGTTGTACACCTAAAACTAATATAATACTGTATGTCAGCTATACTTCAACAAAAACCAACAAAATCCCACATTTCTATAGAATCTTGTAGCATTATTTCATTTATTCTTCATAATAACCCTATAATTAATGTTCTGTTGTCTTTATCACCTTTTGCGGAGAAGAAAACCGAAGCTCAGGGAGGAGTGACTTGTCCAAGGTCATATAGCTAGTAAAGTGGCAGAACTAGAGCTTGAACCCAAAACCTATAATCCTGAGTCCTATACTCTTTTCATTAACCCAGTCTTCAGTTTTCTAAGGCATGAAAGGATTGATCTGACCCAACAGGAGTGTTAGGCAGAATAATAGCCCCCTGAAGCTATCCAAGTCCTAGTCCCTGGAACCTATTAATATGTTATTTTACATGGAAAAAAGGACTTGGCACATATGATTCAAGCTAAGGACCTTGAGATGGGGAGACTACTGTGGATTACCCCGGTGGGCCCAATCTAATTACATGAGTCCTCGAAAACAAAGAACCTTTCCCGGCTGAATTTAGAGTCAGAAAGTGATGCAATGATAGAAGGATGGTCTGCGAGATGTGATAGAAAAAGGACTCGACCCACTGTTGTTAGCTTTGAAGACAGAGGAAGGAGCTAGGAATGCAGGTGGGCCAAGGGATACAGGGGTCAAGGGATGCAGGTGGACTCTGAGGCTGGAAAAGACAAACAGATCCTCCTCTGGAACCTCTAGAAAGAAACACAGCCCAGCCAACATTTTGATGCTAGCCCGTTGAGACCCATGTCAAATTTTTGACCTATAGAACCACAAGGTAACCATTGTATTGTCTTAAGTCACTAGACAAATTCAGTGAAGTCTACAGTGGAGTTGCACTGGTGATGCACAACTCTAGAGAGAATCAGTGCTCAGCTGGGTCAGGCATACATTCTTCTGGTCTCAGTAGGCACATGGGAGGCAGCCAGGTTCACTACAGAGGCTGGCTAGAGGGAAGAATTTTGCATGGTCAGACCTAAGATCCATCAGGCCCAGATTCTATCACTGACAATGTTTCTAGGCATGATTATCTTCCTTGATGTTGATGTCAAAGACTGGCATGTGTATTCCCCAACTGCTTCATTTCCAGTGGAATACGGTAAAGGGGGAATTTACTAGATAAGGAGATTTGGGATCAGGTCTCTTCTCTTCTATTATTTGCTATGTTGCCTGAGCAAAAATCACAACCTCTCTAGGACTGCATTTCCCCAACTATAAAATTCAGAGACTGGATGAGATTACATATATAGTCCTTCCTACTTGTAAAATTCTCTAATTTTATTTGCAAGTTGCTCTCTGTTGGAACATTTATTTGGGATGTCAGTCAATGATTCAGCACACACATTGTTTGGTTATGTTTAAATCAAACATGTGACCGACACACTAAATTCTTAATTGAAATGATCCTAAGTACAGAGCTCTAGCTCTTCCTCATGTCCATGGAATTGCTTTGTGTATCAACAGAAGAATGGAGTTTGGAGTGGTTAAAAATGCAGGCACTGGTGTTGTCTTTGGGCTACCATTTACTAATTTGGGGACCTTGGGTAAGTTACTTAACCTATTTACTTAAGCTTCAGTTTTCTTATGTGTAAAATGTAGGTGACAAGAGTATTTATTTACCACATGGGGTTGCTGTGGGATTAAAATATCAAGTACTTAGAATAGTGCCTACTGCTTCTTACTATTTCAACATAAGTGAAGCAGCAGAATTTAAGTTCCAGAAAAGGGGGCTCATTTATAGACAAAAGACCAGAATGTCACCAGCATTTGATTACCTTTTGTAAAGAAAGGTCGAATGGCTTTCCAGAGGGTTGGATTATTGTTAAATATGATGCCATTTTCATGCATGCCGATGCACTGCAATCCAAGTTTGCTGCCGAATCGGGAGCTGTAGTGACTGTGCTTCATTATGTGGAACATACTTGAGGACCTGCAGAAACAGCAAATGTTTGCGTTAACTTTCAAGGGTCAAGAGAACTCATGGTGATGATTTTGACATCCAGGTGGCTCTCTTAGCAAATGCATGTTGATCTAAATGCAAAGCATTCAAGGGGTACCAGTCGGTTAAGTGTCCAACTCTTGGTTTTGACTCAAGTCACGAGCTTGAGGTCCTGAGATTAAGCCCCATGGTGGGCTCCATTCTCAGTGGGGAGTCTGCTGGAGATGCTCTCCCTCTCCCTTTACCTCTCCCCCCACTCACACTCTCTCTCCCTCTCTCTGAAAATAAATAAGTAAATCGTTAAAAAAATAAATACAAGTCATTCTAGTATTCATATTGAATAGTGTTAACATAAGAACATTACTCTTCATTTGAAATATTCGTACCTACTGACTCCCTGCTTGAGCATTGCCAAAGATAGAACACACACACACACACACACACACACACACACACACACAAACACTCTCTCTCTCTCTCTCTCTCTCTCTCTCTCTCTCTCTCTCTCTCTCTCTCTCTCCTTATTTCCCTTTTTTTCCTAACTCCAAGTCACTAAACTACTACCTACTGCTGGGGTCAGAGCTGCACGGCTTTGAGAAGCTGAGCTCTCCACACCACCAGAGGGTCCCAAAAGCCTCCAGCCCCACTCCAGACAGTACCACCCCCTGCAGGAGTGAGTCTCAGAATCCTGAGTTCCTGGAATCACTGAAGTCTTCTGTTTGGGACCAGCAGTTCTTCCTCATACCACCTATACTCAGAATCTCTCATCAGGCTGGGCCCCTCCGGTGGTTATCATTCTGGGCTTGAAGGACATCTCCTGGGCACTCATGACTCTGGCTTAGCTGGCTGGGCTGGGCTGGGCCTGGAAGGCTCTCTGTGATGGTGACAGCAGCTATCTTGAGACTCTGCATTCCATCCTGACTCATCAAGGTCTCCAGGGTCACAGAGTTCTCTCAGGATATAGGGCATGGTGAGGCATTAGACAGCCCTTGAGGTTACAACACTGGGACCTTGCCAATAGGCTTCCTTGAACTTCTCAGCTCTTCTTCACTGTTTTCCTTCCATCCCTGCCATGCCCAGCTTTTAAGACCTGGGAAGAACTAGGGAGGAGGAAGCAGCTCCTTCTGTCTCTCTCCTCCCCACCCATTTCCTCCTCTAGGAGCTGCTTCCTGCCCCCCCACATCCCAGGGGGGCAATTTGGGCATGATGAGGCACTAATTAGGGAATGTTACAAAATTCAAGCTGAAGAAGTTATAGGAGGCTGCACATGTGAATAGAGTATTATCTTCTTAGGACAGCAGTACAGAATTCTTCTGTAGGGAGAGACTGACTCGCTTTGTTGAGAAGATGTTAGGACTGCTTAGGAGTTAGCCTATGGCCTTAGAAGGATAAATGGGTAATTTAAATAATAATCAAAAGGATAAAATGATAATTATTGTCTTCAGGATAAATAATAGGTGGGTTTATTGGAGGGTGGGTGCAAGCAGCACAGGGAGGGAATGAGAGGGGAGCTGAAATTAACGCTGTGGAGTGAGGATTTGGGGAGAGGGGACTCCTGGCTCAGTACTCAGCAAAAGAAGTCTGCTGGGAATTTATGAAGTTGAGAATTATGGGGTAAATGGAATGAATTCATTTTTTACCTGCTAAGAGAAAAATTAAGAAATGTTACAGGTGACTGCATTTCCTGTGGCATGGGGCTTTTGCTGGAAAATAGGTTCATGCAAGGCCCAGAGGGAAGCAGGCTAGCTGGACAAGGGCTGAGTGATGACTGAGGCCATGGACAGCATGGGTCAGGAAACTGGAACTCCAAGACAGCATGTGTTAATAAGCTATGTGGCTAACCTTTCCTAAGCTGAGCAAGATGGACGCTACACGAAGAGAGACAGGACAGTGTTTATTGGAGGATGAAGAAGATAACAAACAGGACATGTGATGCTTGTATGTCTATTATTTTCATAAATGCCAATATCATATTATAGGTGTAGACCAGACACAAACCCCACTTGAAAAAATCAAATGAAATTATCTAAAGGATATGAAAGACAGTTAGTAGAGTGAGGACAAGAGGCAGACAAAACAGTGCAGAAGGGGGTGGCAGGCGGCCAGATCCCCAAATCCTCACCCACAGAGGTGCATGGTCACGGCTGAGTGAGTGAAGAAAAGGAGGTCATACGTCAGCTACTTCCTTCCATACAAAAGGCTGGAGCATGCCGCCTCAGGCGTGGGGCCCTCCAATATCCCTGTGCTGCTGAGGAGACGCTAGGAACACAGAGTACACAGAGGACCTCAGAGTTTGTGCTCCCAAAGTCTCATGTATCGTCCTCAGCCTCCTTATGCTAACAAAGCATGTTCCAAGTACATACATTACCCAGACTCCTCTGAGGCGCATGAGGACAGGCTCTTCAGGTCACAAGGCCAATGGCCAAGTATGTATACGTGGACAACATGGCCAAATGCAAATCCCCCTTGGTAAACTGTAAGCATAAGCAGATTCACTTCCCTCCATATATGTTTTCAGCCACTTCAAAAAATTTCCACTCAAGTATATTCAAATGGATCGCCATTGTTCTTGGAGATAGGGAGAAAATGGGAAGGAGCAGGATTTGGGAATTAAAAAAAGGAGGCAGAGGAGGAGTAGAGGTTTTTGGCATGCAACCATGGGAGGTGTGAAGAAAGTGGAGGCAGGGTAAACTGTCAGGAGACTGGCTTTTGGCCATGTTAACAGTGCCAGAGCCAGGACGTGTATAAATGTTGCCTACCTGTGTACGCTCTGGTGGGGATTGCAGGCAGACCTCAAGTGACATAACTCTTGACCTTGGAGCTTAAGAACTAAACTACTCAGGTCTGTCAGGTAAGTTCAAATAGATCTCCCAAAGCTTTTTTTCACCTGAGGATTATGAATTTCTCCATGTCTCTGAGACCAGAGTGGAGTCCTAAGGCAGAGGTCATAAAATTAGAAAGGAACTAAACATTCGGGCAGGGGAATAGGAAGAAAACAGGCACCTTATTGGAAGAAAGAAAAATATATCTATAAACATCTCTCTGATACTGCAAAGGAGAGAGAACCTGGGCATATTTCTGGTGTGGGAGGGGTAGAGCGGGGGAAAAAAAAGAAAGTAATAGCATGGTGCCTTAAATGTGCAAAATCAAAATATATAAAATATCACCTGTGTTACATTTTAGACACTGTTGTTATTTTTAATTTTGGTGAATGTAATATTTTTACAAGTTTTCATGTGTTCATTGTGACTTTGGTTCTTCCTCTCCACTTCTCCACTGAAATTTTGTTTCTCAATTGCAGATTCTCCTTCTATGGGACAGTTCTGAACACATAACCCTTAGAGATGGGGAGTGGCCATTATAGTATATGCACCTGGTTCTTACACTGGG
This sequence comes from Ailurus styani, assembly GCA_002007465.1. NCBI lineage: Eukaryota > Metazoa > Chordata > Mammalia > Carnivora > Ailuridae > Ailurus > Ailurus styani. The sequence continues at coordinate 2,628,938 of LNAC01000084.1, read as the reverse complement.
CTGGAGTAGCCATCTTACCACTTGCTCTTCCCTCTTAAAGCTGATACTTGGTTCCTAAAAGGATGACTTTTCCTTAATGAGTCTGTTCAGTTAATGCCTGTGAAAACACATTCCCAAAGAAGACATTGGGCCAAAGGTGCTGGGCTCTGGCTGAGTAGATTAGGCTGCAAGCTAAGTATTAGCCAAACCCTCATATTTATGATGATTCCATAGTCCTATTTAAATTTTAAAAGAAAGACCCTGAAATAATGTCAGTGTCAAGAGATGAAAACAGAATTATTATATGAATAAATTATGTACTAGATAATTTCTTTAAGGAAAAAAATTCTTATTTTCAAATCAAAACACTCTCTATTAAGTCAGATATTCTCTTGACTTGATTCTGGATAATATTCATCGAATGGTCTTTGAGTTTTGAACAAGTTTTTTTTCTCCATAGCAACAAAAATAAAAACAAAAATCCAGATGCTTCTCTTTGTATTTTAGGGAATTAATTTGACTGACAAACAGCTAAAATTTTGTCCTGTATAGAAAAATCGTGCTATGAGAGGACTGAAAAGCTTATTAATAGATTTCAGGACTTCTCTTACCTTCCCCTACCTTAGTCTATAATGACAGCAGAAAGTAATTTGTACATTCTTTATTCACAAATTCATATCTAAAAATTTTTAAGTGTTCAGAGGTAAAGCAGAACACTGTTTTTTCTGTTCTGACCCCTAGAGCTTCTATATACTGCATTTAACCAGATTAGCCTGTCCATTTACTTTGAAAAATTACTAATCAATTTTAAAAAACGAATAAGAGACCCCAGACTTAAACCCAACTAAATGTCTATTAGTTAATAAAGAGCTAACTTCAAACATAAATGTGTTCTTTAGGGGGCGCCAACATCTCAGTGATTTTTTTTTTTNTTTTTTTTTTTTTTTTTTTTTTTTGAGTCAGAGGCTCCGACTTGGCAAGGGACAAAGGCAGAAGTGAGAGACCTTGCAGAAGCGTGACCGGCTGCAGGTGAGCAATTTAAAACCAAGTCTTTGATCAAAAGTAGGCTGGCTTTATCTAACCAGAATAAATTGAGAAAGTGAAGAAAAGAAAGTTGGTGAAGACCTAAGAACTCCAGCCCGAGCTCTCAGGACATTCAGGAAAACAGTAGAGACCTTGCTCCAGCCTTATGGGCCAGCCTGTAATACCACTTAAGGGAGATGTTATGCTGACTGGAGGAGGAAGGATTTCTTACCACTCAAGAGAGACTGAGGGAGTCCCAAAACTCAGAAGGGATAGTGGGTAGTGTAAATTGTATGGTAACTGGGGTCATTATCCCTCCCTCCCTCCCTCCCTTCCTTCCTTCCTTCCTTCCTTCCTTCCTTCCTTCCTTCCTTCCTTCCTCTCTTTTTCTCTCTTTCTTTTCTTTCTTCCTTATTTGAATATAGCTGACACAGTGTTACATTAGTTTCAGGAGTACAACATGGTCATTCAACCAGTTTATACATTATGTGGTGCTCACCACAAGCATAGCTGCTATCTGTCACCATACAGTGCTATTACAGTACTTTTAACTGTATTCTCTATCCTGTACCTTTCATCCTTGTGACTTATTCATTCCATAACTGGAAGCCTATATCCCCCTTTCTCCTTCATTATTCTTCTTTAAACATGAATGAAGTCAAAAGACATTGCCAAAGATGGCAAACCTATTGTCTATTCAAAATGAAAAGTAGCCAGAGTAAGTTCTTAGGTAGTGGGGAGGAAGCCACTTTCAGTTTTGAATTTAAAGGACTCACACAGGGGCACCTGGCTGGCTCAATTGGTGGAGCATGGGACTCTTGATCTCAGGGTTGTGAATTTGAGACCCATGTTGGGTGTAGAGGTTACTTAAAAATAAAATCTTCAAAAGAATAAAATATTTAAAAAAATACAATCTTCAAAAGAAAAGGACTTACACATCTGTGGCCAGGTTCAAGAGTGATGAGTACTAGACATTTGGAAGAGAAACTAATGGAATAATTGGTACCAAACATTTAAAAGCACTTGCCTGTGTAGACCTGTTTTGTGCCTGAGACTTATGGTCTGTCGATCCCATTGCATTTCCCCTGTCTTTTGCCCCTCTAATATCCTCACTTACCCAGCTTAAATAATGGAGTCACTGCAAGAGAAAAACAATCTTTTTAACAGAGAGATCTGACTGTAACTACGTTACCCAGTAATCACATTTAACATCCCTAATAGTGGGACAACCTTTCCTTGTCTCTTGATGGGATGCAATATGAAGTGCCCAATACTGCCAAGGAAGTATCCTTACAAAAGTGTTTAACCTGAATGAAACTGAGCCTTAAGACCTAATTTTCAGTTTATAAGAAATACAGGGAATAATGTAATGAGAGAAATTTGGAAATGCAGAACATTCCATAAGACAATTGGCCTGGTCTCTTGAGAAGGTCAATGTCATGTGGGAATGGGAGGACTTCTCTTTCAACCTTCCTATTCATTTGAACATTTTCTTAATAAAAAGTTAGAAAAAAATTTATTGTCAGTCATTAAAATCACTCTCTTCCCATGCATTCTCAACTCCCCTGACCCTCTCCTTACTTGTCTTAGTTGCCTGGCAAAACCTCACTCCTGGCTAAATCCAACTCTTAGCTTACTCTGTGCTTGCCCCTGACAGTTGAATGTGGCTGGGAAAAAACCCCACACATGCACATGTTCATACACACACACACACACGTATGTGCACATGCATACACACATGTCCCAGATAAATTCAAGTGGGCCCTGAGTGGAGCTGGCAATTCTACATTTCCCCAAGTCCATTCACCCTCACTGTTCTTGATGACTATTATATCCTGCCTTCTCGTTCCTCAAATACTCTATTTCCTCAGTCTCAGCCAAATACTTTATTTCCTATTTTACTGAGGAAAAAGAAGTGACTAAAATCTCTGCAAGCTCCAACTATTAGGATCCGTGCTCATATATTCAAACTTCCCAAACTTACTGTGGATGAACTTCCATGTGCCTATTCAAGACCAACTCCACTTGTCACTTCGACCTCCTTTACATCTAGCACACCCCTTTCTCTTCCATCAACAGTTTTGCTCTGTAATCCATCATTGCCATCTCAACACACATGTTGTAATTTCTCCTATCTTAACAAAGACTCATTGGACCATATGCATCCTTTCTATTTCTTTGTTCCATCTCTCCGCTGCCTTTATGACAAACTCATTAGAACAGTTGTCTACACCTGCTGCCCGTAATTCTTTCCCCTCATTCTATACTAGTCAGAATTTTGCCCCCACCACTCCATTGAAAATGCTCTTTTCAAGGTCACCCATGACTCCTTGTTGCTAAATGCAACACTCAAATCTCCCATTCACCAGGCACTCTCTGGCATGGTTGGCAATTCCATCATGATGATTTGCATTCATCACTTGGCTTTCAGACCACAACACGCTTCTGGTTTTCCCTTCTTTGGCTGTCCTTCTCAGCCTCCTTTTCTAGTTTCTGACTATGGTGGTGGTAGGGGGGGTGGTCTAAAGACTCAGACCTTTTCTTTCACAACATTCCCCTCAGCTGTCTACTAGGCATGTCAAGTCAAAATATCCCAAATGGAATCCTGATTTCTCCCCATCCCAAACTTGCTCCACTTATCTGAGATAGTGATATGTTCATTCTAGGTCCTGAAAGCAGAAACTATGCTATCACCTTGATTCTTACATCCAGCATCCAATCTCTTAGCATCTTACTGGCTTTGCCCTCAAAATATGCCTAGAATTTCACCTGTCATCTTATCACTTCCACTATGCTCACATGAACCAGCCACCATCCTTTGCATAACCGTTCTCTCTGCATTCATCATTGTTCCTCTAGCACTTATTCTCAAAGAATGTAGGTAGAATGGGAGTAAAATGTGGGTAGAGAAGCCAGGAATGTGCTGACACATGAACGAGTCAGGTATGTCACTCTTCTGCTCAAACTCTTCAAAGGTTTCCCATCTCATGCAGGGTAAAATTCAGAGTTGTTACAATGGCCAACAAGGCCCAACATGATTGGGAATCCTAATACCTCTCTAATGTCATCTCCACTATTCTTCATGTAGCCATACTGGTATCCTTGGTGTTCCTTGAACATTTCAGACAGTCTCCCACCTCAGTGCCTTTGCACTTGCTCTTCCTTTCATCCAGAATGCTTTTCCCCTACATCTCTGCTTGACTCACTCCCTCGTTTCCTTTAGGTCTTTATTCAAATGCTGTCTTCTCAATGAGGCCTTCCTTCACTGAGTATGTATAGTTGTACTTCCATCCCTGCAACTGACCCTCCCCACTTTAGTTTCCTGTATAGCTCACATCTACCTGATGATAGTGTGAGCAACCATTTTGGTTTGCTTGGGACTGTCCCAGTTTTAGCATTAAAAGTCCCACATCCGAGGCATACCAAGACAGTTGCTCACTCTACTCCTATACTATATGTTTTACTCGTCTGTTGTTGGTATATTAACAATGCAACAATATACTTCTCCATGAGGGTAAGGATATTTGGCTGATTTGCTCATGATACCCAGTATACATAGTTAAGTCCTCAATAAATATTTAATGAATGGGAGCCAATAATAATTATATGTTAGGATCATCCAGGGCTTAATATATAGTAAATTCTCAATAAATGTATGTTGAAAGAATACATGAATGCATTCCCTATAAATGTACACATGATTAAAACAGATATACAAATATAATCCTAATTAGTAGGTTGATTTAGCAGGTTTGCAAAAATAACCCTAATAAGCATGTTAATTGCTAATTCCCCTTAATGGATGCTACCTATATTCTTTTTTTTAATTCATTACAAAAACTAATATATATACACAACACATAGTATCATGTACACTATCTGTAGACCCTGAAGAGCTCACCTGCCTGGAGAACTGTGCATACTTTATCTACCGATCACGAGATGAACTTTCCCCCAAAATGACAATATGAACTTTCTCCCCAAACTCCGAGCTGCTCAGGCAACATCCTGGCAGCACTCCCCCCCGCCCCCCGCTTCCCCACACGTGAAGCTCTGCAGCCCCCACCACTTTGGGACTATACTGGTAGGAAAAGTTTAGCCATAATCTCTACTCAGTTGTAATGACTACAGATCTTAAACTTTTCAAAAGAAAAAAACCTGGCAAAGTATTCAACTAAAAATAAAAAGCTTTCTGAGGTCCAATGGGGTATTTTCAAGAGGCACGGGTAGTTCTGGAAGGGACCTGAAGAACAGACAAGGGAAGGAGATGGGGACAAACATGTCCTATTCCTGCAGGGAGCTCAGCCCTTAACAACAAAATTGAGCGGCTCAGAGGCAATTAAGGAGAACACAAAGACTCCAACCAGTGAAAAGCCTGTGAGGACAGGATGAGTAGAGAACTGGGAGAACTGGGGGAAGGGTGGGATGGGTAGTGTACTCATCTTGAGCATGAATCAGCACCTGAATTGGTCAGGGTCGCTAGGGTCACTTTCTTAAGGAAGGCATCAGAGCCCTCAGATACCACCCTGCACTGTCACTGAAGGATTCTACTTCAGGAATGGCTTTGGGCTTCCAGGACTGGATCTGGAGATCCAAGTGTGTAGTGTCTGTTCTGGTCCTCTGGTCCTTTTTCACACTCTTCACTCCAGTTCTTGTCCTGTACTGCCACCACTTGAGCTAGACTGAAGGGTACGATAATCAGACAAAAGCACTCCAACCCTGTTTAGCTGCTCCCCGACTCCAAGGCAAGGTCCCTGGTGCCAGAAGCTGCTTACCTGCTCTCCGGCCTCAAGCCCTGCAGCACATTGGCATTACTCAGGGAGCTCTACAAACACCTGAGTTCCAGGTCCCTCCCCCAGAGATTCTGAAACTGGGGTGCGGTTTGGGCATTGGCGTGTTTAAAAGCTCCCTGGGGGACTTTAATGTGCAGCCAGGGTGAGAACCACCACTTTGCGTCCTGAGCTGTAGACGGATATCCTTTTGGATAAATACCCTGCAGGTCACTTCACTAGCTGAAGGAGGGCTGGAAGGCAAGCCCCGAAGCCCTCCTGTCATCAGCCCCAGGACATTTTGAGACTGTAGACCATTGCCAAAGTGAGTAAAATGCTAATTTTTAAAATGGGTACTTACCAAATTCACTTAAATCTGGCAGACCAGAGTAGCCCAGAGAAGTAAAATATTACTTTTTTTTTTTTTTTTTTTTTTTTTTTAGCAATTTGCTATTGCTTAGACCAGAGAACAAACTTGCTAGCTTGATTTTACTGGTAGCGGTTAATTACCATGCTAGATAATTATTGGTCCCCACTCCCTTCTGTGTTATTTGGCTCAAAGAATTGGCCTTTGAGATTACCATGGTATTTTATGAAATGATGTATGTAATCTTGGCTTGAAAGAAATTAATGTAGTTTCCAGATATGCTTCACTTACTTCTAGGTAATAGTCTATATATCTGGACAAAAAATTCTAACGCATCAATAAAACCCTAGTTGGTCTTTGTTTGTGGGTAAAGCCCTGTCAGGGAATACAAAAACTCATTCATGACACAGTGTTGGTGTATAACATTGTGAAATATCCAGTAATATAGCTGAAAGTCTAGTGAAATGTGCTCTCCATTTTCTATGATCAGTAAATTAAAAAAACGAATATTTCACAAAGCTAGATCTCTATAGTCAATGCCTATTTGATTAACCCTTGATGAATTCAATCTGCTAAGCTTATCCAGAAAATATAACAAATCATTTTTTTTTAATAAGAAGTATTCCTGATTTATTTAAGGTCACTCAGCTGAAACACTGGCCCACAGTCATAAACAGAATAGAAGCATATGAATGGCATCTTTTTCTACCATTTCCCCTTCTAGAGGTGCTCAGTAGCCTCCATTAGGAGCACATTAGCAAATTGGTGCAGATTCCTTTCTCTTGGGTGTTTGATTTTGTTTTGTTTTCACTGCTCGCTTAATCTTAGGAAAGCATAAAAGATAATACCTCTTCCTAAAGTATGTCTTATCAAACCCCAATCCTTTGGATTCCAAGTTTCCATTCACTGCTCAGAGAATAGTTTCAAATAGTTTCCCAGCTTTCCAGAGTTCTTTATCTATGTACCTCTGGGTTTAGGCAAAACCCAAATATTCCACTTGTATATAGGGTTAGATTTTTTACCTGGGAAGTAAAAACACAGCCTTAGCAACAAAAGCATCAAGATATCAAAACAACTTTGTTTTCTACTTAATAGGAAAAAACACAGCCTTGGTTTTTAAAATCTGTCTCCGATTGTTAACAGACTCACTTGCTAATAATGAGTGTTTCCTCTCCACATATCCAGACTCTCATGAATTCTCCATACATCTTGTTGTAGTAGTTGCAGGCACTGCCGATGCCCATCCACAGGAACCTGCATTGGGAAATGAGGGGCCCGATCCCCATACAATAGCCAGGACCTAGGAGAGTCATCAGACCGCAGTCAGCATTTTAACAAACACCAAAAAAGAGCAACTGCTTTATGTTAGTGCTGCTTGTGTTCTTTCGTATCTAAAAGGTCTTTGATATCTTCTGATGTATATCTGTGAATCACTAAAAAACAAAAAACAAAAAACAAAAAAACAACCAGATAAGCTTAACATGAAAAAAAGAGTAGTTCAGTGTCCATACCACAGCAGTTCCATTTGGTCTCGATCATTTCAATCTGAATGAACCAGGGTAGGGGTCTGCTATTTTGTTGCCATGTTAAACAATGTCAGTGAGGTTGAAATACAGGTCAGTCAGTCCATCTAGTTACAAGCATGGAAACCAGGACATGCGACGCTGACTGATCTGTTTGGCTGCCTAGTTCTGTCTGAAAACGTTCAGTTTAAATGCCCCAGCTGATGGAATGGGCGGGTTAAAATTAGGTTGTAGTTTTGGTGTAATCTTTTTAACTGAGAGATATGGTCTACACAAAGATAATGTCCGAATGAAGAATATTCATTCTTTTTCCTTCAAAACAGACTCAGTTTAAGAGAAGAGTCCTAAGCTAAATCTCATTATGCAAACAATACAGCTAAGCATTGAGGAATTAGGCAATGAATCCAATCAGCATCTGGACTAGAATTTGAGTCCAGTGATGTGGATTTATCCAAGAGCAGTGGCTGTTCATGTCCTTGCTTACATTAAAAAGAGAGGAATTTGCTATTGCTTAGACCAGAGAACAAACTTGATAGCTTGATTTTACCGGTAGCGGTAAAAAGTTAAACAAAAACTTCTGAAATGGTTTTAGGAGTTTTCCTGGGACGTAGTAGCTTTTCTACATCAAATCTTTCTCCTTTAATTCCATTCCAGTAGTAAAATAGGAAGCCAGCATGCACAACTGTTTGAGACAGTGTTCTCATTCCTGTACACAGGCAAGCCCTGTGTAAATAAATCTGGATAATCTAAGCTTTTGCTTAAATCATCTAAACTGGATGTTAAGTCCCAAGTTTGGCAAATAAGATTTAGTCCTTTGCAATAGCTGGCTTAATTGGAATAAGACTATCAGTTTTTCTTCTTTAGAGTGAAGGTCTGTGGGGACAGCTGGGTGGCTCAGTTGTTAAGCATCTGTCTTTAGCTCAGGTCATGACCCCAGGGTCCTGGGATCGAGTCCCGCATTGGGCCCTGCTCGGCAGGTAGCCTGCTTCTCCATCTGCTTTTGCCTGCCACTCTGCCTGCTTGTGCTCTCTCTGTCTCTCTCTGACAAATAAATAAATAAAATCTTTGAAGTGAAGGTCTTTGGTAATATCTATAGAATCAAGACATTTTCAAAGTGTTCTTTTTTTTTTAAGATTTTATTTATTTATTTGACAGAGAGAGAAAGATCACAAGTAGGCAGAGAGGCAGGCAGAGAAAGGGGGAGAAGCAGGCTCCCTGCTGAGCAGAGAGCCCAATTAAGGACTTGATCCCAGGTCCCTGAGATCATGACCTGAGGCAAAGGCAGAGGCTTAGCCCACTGAGCCACCCAGGTACTCTCAAAGGGTTCTTCTTAATCTTCTTCTTCTTCTTTTTTTTTTTAAGATTTTATTTATTTATTTGGCAGAGAGAGATTACAAGTAGGCAGAGAGAGAGGAGGAAGCAGGCTCCCTGCTGAGCAGAGAGCCCGTTGCGGGCCTCGATCCCAGGACCCTGAGATCATGACCTGAGCCGAAGGCAGAGGCTTTAACCCACTGAGCCACCCAGGCGCCCTTAATCTTCTGATTGTTCTGATAACACTGTATTGTAAGTAGATGACTGACTTTATATTAAATAATTTCATTAAGTTCTTTAAAAGATTAAAACAAGCAAATTTGAGTATGTATTTCCTTAAAAGGTCATCAAATATACAGATCTCTAATCAATTAAAATGTACATAATAACAAACTACAATGGTGGGTATTTACAGCTTGAAATATTGTAGATGCTTAATAAGTGTTTCCTGGTGAATTTTTTTAAATTAATTAGATATGGGTGTATAATATAAAGGATGAAGTTTTAAATATCATCCTCATTTAGAGTATTTTAGGTTGTATTTACATTTTGATAAAATGGAAAAATATTGTTGTATCATGAACATTAGTTCACAGGAGGTCGGACATCTGGCTATTTGGGAATAGACTCATTCAACAAACATTTACTTACTTAATATGCTAGGCCCACGAGGAACAAAGACATACAAATGAAAGGCTGAACTCTTCATTTTTTTTTTTCCTAACAGTTTGGTGCCATGTGGAAAGTCTTAATATTAGGGAACCACCATTCAAGTTTAAAATATGACAGTGCAGATCTCTATCCACTGAAAAAGAGAGATAGCTATGAGCTTTGCTCAGGCTGAAAACCTGAGTGTTCTAACCAGAAGAGAATCTGAGTCTGGGGTCCCTAGTAATCAATCACGCGTCAGCTCAATTCATCCAACAAACACTTACTGAGACCCTACTAGGTACCTAGCTACAAGTCAGAGACTGGAGATGAGTGATAAGCATAACTAGGTTCCCATCAGAGTCCCGGGCAGGAGAGGAGAATATGTGGGGAGAAAGTACAATATTGAATTATTATAACAGAATGTGACCCTTTTATTTACATGTATATCTTATACCCTCCAGCTGAGAAAAGAATGTTCTAGGAGGGGAGAGACCTTGATAGGATATTCGGGAAATACTCTGCTTGCATCCGCATTAAGCTGCTCTCTGCCTCTCAGATGTGGGAAGGATGATCTAGGCCTGCAGCGATTGTGGGAGCCTCTTTCCAACCCTAAGAGGAGCAATGAATACTACACTGCATGTTTGTGCAGAAACAGCCTCCTGGAAGCCAATTGCTGGGACCTCTCACCCACTGTCCTAATGCAGAAGCTTTTGCATTCCAAGCTAGGTGTACCCCCTAGAGAAACCTGTGCATGGGAAGGTTCATAGCAGCACTGTTCACAATAGTCCCAAGCTCAAGACACCCAAATGTGCACCAACAGTAGCATCACTAATTAAACCATGAGATGTTTGTGCTACTGCATACCACATGAGCTATAGTGGCATGTCACAACGTGGGTGAAGCTTACAAATACAACACTGAGCAAAATAAGAATTTAGAAGAGGTAATGTAGGACTCAATTGCTAAAACATTTAAAGCCAGGCAAAATTAATCTGTATTGTTTGGGGATATGAAATTAGGTGGCAAAACTATAAAAAGCAAGAGGGTGATTATCACAAAATAGAAGAAAGTTTACCTCTGGAGGCGAGAGAGGGGTATGATTGAAAAGGCACAAGAGGAGTTTCTGGGATGCTGCTAACATCCTGTTTCTTGTCCTGCTTTGTGGTGACATATTTATTTGTGCACTTTTCTATGAAGTCATTTTTTACTGGGAATAAGGGGAATGTGTTGCCATGTCCTTTTCCCAGTGCCACCCTCTGGGGACATGGTGCCCAGGGCAGAGGGAGGTTCTTGGCAGAGTGAACCCAGGTGCAAGTTTAGGGATGGCTCAAGAGACTTATCTCTGAGTTCCAGTTTCATCACTTACTAGCTATGCACCATTGACCCTCTTTAATCTCAGTTTCTTCATCTGCAAAGTAGGCATAAACACACCTACCTCACCAGAGTGTTACGAGGATCACAGGAGAAAATGAATGTGAAACTGCTTTGTAAATTGTAACTACCTTAAGTGCTTTTAAATTATTACACCTTTTTACCTCCCTTTGACTTTCCCTGACCCTGAGCTTCCCCCAAACCTGTAAAATCAAGAACCCAGAGAACCAGTGATTTGAGGAAACTGGCAAAATGAGTTCAGGTAGAACCACTCCAACAAAGCCAGTTTTCTCACCTTGCCTTCCTCAGCCAGGCACCGTGGGACCTTAGTCTGTGCCACAAGTGGATTCTGACCAGGGCTCACATTTTCAAAGGGAAAGCATAGAACTAGAAGCTCCCTGGCCAGCAAAATGATCACTAATGTGGGATTTAGGAATTCCTGGTGACCTCCCTGCCCACCACTCCCACTTCCTTTCAAGCTGAGATGCTGACAAGACATTTCCTTTCTCAGGGATTTAACCCATCACCATTTGTCATAATGGTTTGCTTGGGTACGGCAGTTCGCCTCTCTGGGGCTCAGTTTCCCCTTCCGTCAAATGAAGGGGTTGGGCTCATAGCTATGGCTCTCAATCCTGACTGCTAATGAAAAATCACCTGGGAAGGTTTTTTAAATTTTTTATTTTATTTTTTTTAGCTGGGGGTCGCGGTGCAGAGGGAGAGGAAGAGAGAGAATCCTAAGCAGGCTCCAAGCCTAGCATGGTGCCCAGTGCGGGCCAGGCGGGCTCGAGGTCATAAACTGAGCCAAAATCAAAAGTCAGAACCACCCAGGCACCCCAGATTTTTTTTTTAATACCAACATGCAGGCCCTGCTCCAGACATGGCTAAGAACCATAGTACTATTAGGGTGTCACAGCGTGATGTCCCCAGCACAGGAGTGGTAGACACAGTGAGCTGTCATCTAGACTCCTGATCCAAAGCATCAGGGATGCCAGCTCTTGTGCTTGTCCCCGTAGGCTGACCTCCTTTTTCAAAGGTTCAAGGGACTTCTAACACTCACAACATAAACATCTGGGGGACTTGTTAAAAAAAATGCTCTCCACCTCATCCACCATTCATGGACCCTGACCTGGAAGCCCACTATGGGAGAAGAAATCCAGTGGGGAAGGGGCTGTAGTGGGAAAGAGCTGAAGTTAAAGGCCATGAAAGAGGGCGCCTGGGTGGCTCAGTGGGTTAAAGCCGCTGCCTTCGGCTCAGGTCATGATTCCAGGGTCCTGGGATCGAGGCCCACATCGGGCTCTCTGCTCAGCGGGGAGCCTGCTTCCTCCTCTCTCCTCTCTCTCTGCCTGCCTCTCTGCCTACTTGTAATCTCTCTCTCTGTGTCAAATGAATAAATAAAAAATCTTTAAAAAAAAAAAAAAGGCCATGAAAGAGTCTTCCCTCAGACCCCTCAGAGAGTAGAGAACAACATTAACTGAGTACTCTGTTTAAGTGTACATGAAATCAACCTAAAATACCAGGCTACATCAGATAGACAGGACAGACACTTCTCTGGAAAATTTTGGAAGAATCCAGACATGGGACATTTTGCATCAGTTTCACATTCTTACCTTTGGTCACTCTGTGATGAGGCCCACTGCACTTGGAAGTGCATAATGACTATGCTCTTGTAGTAAAGCCTTATTGGCTATCTCATGGGACTGGGGATAGATGCCTGCCATGAAGAATTTTCACCAAAAACTAAAGAAATAGTTGAATATTTCTGATAATTCTGAATTAATCTAATAGTGTGGAGTGGTAGGGGTTTCTCCTGGAATTATCTGGATAATTATTGATACTCTACATTTGATTATCCATAGACCTCGTTGAAGATTCTTTCAGGGTATGATGTTCTAAGGGAACCATAGTGGTCCCATTTTTCTTCCACTGACCAGGACCCAGCGAGCCCTTATGGTGGCACAGACTTCCCAAGAATAAGAGAAAATGAAGAGTGGGATGAAGAGAGGAAGTAAGTTCAAAAAAGGAAGAGAGCAGAGCACACGGATGAGATAAAGCAGGAGGGAGCAGGAGAGGAGTATAGAAGGCATTCCAGGTGTGCCTGGCTGGCTCAGTCAGAGGAGCGTGTGACCCTTGATCTGCCGGTTGTGAGCTCAAGCCCCATATTGGATGTAGGGATCACTTAAAAATAAAACCTTAAAAAAAAGAAGGCATTCCAGACACATTTTTACCTCCAGAGCAACACTGGAATGAATTTGAATAATAAAAAAAAATTCCTGGTTTATCTTGCTTCACCCCATCTCAAACTTTTTTTTTTTCAAACTTACTTTGGAGGATACTTGCACCAAGTCTACTTTACCAAAGCAGAGCACAGACTGGAAGGGATTATATAAGGTATTTTTTTGAAATGCTTTCACTTGGAATGTGCAAATAATTGGTATACAATTTTTCACCTGAGTTTTTATTTGCTAACATTGCCGTGGGCTTCAGCTATTTCCCAATGTTTGCTCTTTGTCCTTTTGCAGAATTTTCCTTACCCTCATGGACCGAGAGCCCTTAGTAAACAGTCTTCTTAGTTACAGAGCTAAATGACTGACTCACCTGGTATTGAGGATGTGTCTTCATAATTCCAAACCAAAAGAAGAAAACCAGTGAGCAACAGGATGGGCATGGTGGCCACAGGCATGACTTCGGGCATCATGCTGGTGATGTTATAATGCATTGGGTTCAGCATTTCCAAAGCCATCTTTTGTTCCTGGATCTCAGGAGAAAAAACTTAAAGTCCTGTGGAAATCAGAGGAGAAAAAAAAAATTAGAGAATCCCCCAAAAGTTACATCCAGGACTCCTGTTGCTTCTTCTTCAGAGGATATTATAGTGCAGAAATCAGCGTTTGTTTTATAATGTGATTGGACAATTAGACAAGACAAACTTGTGGTTACGAGTCAAAACAAGCAAGCCAAAAAGAGATCTTTTGGCTTCAAGTGCAGCATTTCTGACCTTGGTAGAGTCTCAGGTTCGTTTAGACGCTTGGTTTGATAGAGCCTTATCATCTTGCCCTTGAGTGGGTAGAGTGGCTGAATTCCCAATTGAGAATCAAATTTCTTACCAAAATACATGAAGCTCATTCCAGAGGTGGAGCCATTCTGTGACTTCATCAGCAGATACTGCTTAGGCAATCTTTTTCTCTTGATGCCAAATCAAGTTTTAAAAAGTAATCCCTACCCCATTCCTTGTTCAAAATTCCTTCCCCCGAAGAGTGAGCTTCTCTAGCAAGAAGAGTTGCTTGGGCATTGTCGAGGTATCTTCAGTGCCTCCTGCTGGGTTGTTTCTTGAATTCAGCGTGACTCACTCAGGACGATCTTTCTCTGTTGACTTTAATAAAGCTTAAAATCTCTTGCTCCACAGCCTGGATGAAGCAGTGCCCATGGGGGCCAATGTCAGAGGTAGTAGGAGAGAAGAATGGGAGAGGGAGAATCAAGGGAAAGGAGAAAGAGAAGGAATGGGGAAGGAGAAAGAAAAGAAAGGACAGAACGAGTAGAATGCCACCAGCAGTAGGCTCGGGTACCACTCATGCTTTGCCCACAGCAGCTAACCTCCTGTGCAAGATAACTTCCAGTTTGATTTCCTTGTTCTGTCATGTTTCCCAACAATGTAAAGTTGAGTCTGTCTTTTCAGTAGGGTTTTCTAAGACCAATACTCACAGAGGAGAGTTTCAGGGATGGTGGTTTGTTGAAGAGACCTAGACTGAATAAGCTTGCATAACAAGGCAAGAATGACCATTCAGTGTGGTTCTGGTGCCAGATGACTGCTCTGAGGATTACTCTCCCTTGTAAAGTGACCTGAGTTCGAAGGACTTGTGATGGTTCTGAAACAGATTTTGGCAGGCTTTTATCTAGGAATAGTTCTAGGTTCTTAACCAGGGTTTCTAACTGGATTTTGGATGCTCTGTGAACTCCCTGAGTTGCTACATAAAGTATTGTATCTGCTCACCTGAACTTAGAGGGAAAGAACTTTCATCAGATTCTTAAAAATAATGTAATTACATTTCTCCCCTGATCTATATGAGATCTCTTTTTATTTTTTAAAATTTATTTGACACAGAGAGAGGGAACACAAGCAGGGGGATTAGCAGGCAGAGAGAGAAGGAGAAGCAGACTCCCTGCTGAGCAGAGAGCCCGATGTGGGGCTTGATCAGAGGACTCTGGGATCATCACCCGAGCCAAAGGCAGAGGCTTAAACCACTGAGCTACCCAGGTGCCCCTCAATCTTTATATCTTAAATATCCAGTTAAAAACCCATTTTGGCAATTAGAGTAATTTCATAATATAATTTATTCAGTTGCTTGATTTATACTATTGATTCATTCTATTATTACACCATTTAAATAATTATTAACAGTTAAGTGCAAGGCATTGAAAATGCCTGTATATATGTTGGGCAATTTGGGTGTTTTTAAATGTATATAAGACAAGGCTGAAAAGTCGGCAATATGTCTGCTATCATCTGGTTCCTTTATTAACGAGTAGCTACTTTGAAAAGGTTGAATTTTGGGAATTGAATTTCCATTGTGGAATTTTACAGCATTCTGAATAAGCTTCCCATGACTTTAGACACCCAGGACCCTCAAGGTTTCTGTTGATGTTGATGAAACCTGAACCCAATGTTAAAAGTATAAGTGAAGGGGCGCCTGTGTGGCTCAGTTGGTTAAGCATCTGCCATCGGCTCAGGTTGTGATCCCAGAGCCCTGGGATCCAGTCCCATATCAGGCTCCCTGCGGAGCAGGGAGCTCTGCCTTTCCCTCTCCTTCTGCTCCTCCCCCTGCTCATGCTCTCTCTCTAGCTCTTTCTCTCTCTCAAATAAATAAAATCTTTTTTTTAATTTTTAGTGTATTATGTATTGGGTCTTACTATTTTTTTCACTTCCATATACACTTAAAACCTGTAGTATGAGAGTTTTTAATGTTTCAACAAAAATTTTAAAGGTCATGGAACACTTATATTTTTTTCTCTCGATTTTTAAAGACATTTATTTCTTTTTAATTTTTTAATTTTAAACATGATGTATTATTTGTTTCAGGGGTACAGGTCTGTGATTCATCAGTCTTACACAATTCACAGCACTCACCATAGCATATACCCTCCCCAGTGTCCATCACCCAGCCACCCCATCCCTTCCACTCCCCTCCACTCCAGCAGCCCTCACCTGAGATTGAGTCTCTTAATGTTTGTCTCCCTCTCTGGTTTTGTCTTGTTTCATTTTTCCCTCCCTTTCCCTATGATCCTCTGTCTTTTTTCTTAAATTCCTCATATCAGTAAGATCATATGATAATCATCTTTCTCTGATTGACTTATTTCGCTTAGCATAATACCCTCTAGTTCCATCCACATTGTTGCAAATGGCAAAATTTCATTTTTGATGGCTGCATAGTTTCTCTCTCTCTCTCTCTCTCTCTCTCTCTCTCTCTCTCTCTCTCTCTCCCTCCCCCTGTGTGTGTGTGTGTGTGTGTGTGTGTGTGTGTGTGTGTGTGTGTGTGTATACCACATTTTCTTTATCCATTCATCTGTTGATGGACATCTGGGCTCTTTCCATGGTTTGGCTATTGTGGACATTGCTGCTACAAACATTTGGGTGCATGCGCCCCTTTGGATCACTACATTTGTATCTTTGGGGTAAATACCCAGTAGTGCAGTTCCTGGGTTGTAGGGTAGCTCTATTTTCAACTTTTTGAGGAACCTCCATACTGTTTTCCAGAGTGGTTTCACCACCTTGCATTCCCACCAACAATGTAGGAGGGTTCTCTTTCTCCACATCCTCGCCAACATCTGTCATTTCCTGACATATTAATATTAGCCATTCTGACTGGTATGAGGTGGTATCTCATTGTGGTTTTGATTTATATTTCCCTGATGCCAAGTGATGTTGAGAACTTTTTCATGTGTCTAATGGCTATTTGGATGTCTTCTTTGCAGAAATGTCTTCTCATGTCTTCTGCTCATTTCTTGATTGGGTTATTTATTCCTTGGGTGTTGACTTTGATGTATTCTTTATAGATTTTGGATATTAGCCGTTTATCTGATATGTCATTTGCAAATATCTTCTCCCATTCTGTCAATTGTCTTTTGGTTTTGTTGACTGTTTTCTCTGCTGTGCGAGAGCTTTTGATCTTGATGAATTCCCAATAGTCATTTTTGAACTTACTTCCCTTGCCTTTTTCGAGGAAGAAATTGCTGTGGCTGAGGTCGAAGAGGTTGTTGCCTGTGTTCTCCTCAAGGATTTTGATGGATTCCTGTCTCACATTGAGGTCTTCCATACATTTCGAGTCTATTTTTGTGTCTGGTGCCAGGAAATGGTCCAGTTTCATTCTTCTGCATGTAGCCGTCCAGTTTTCCCAAAACCATTTATTGAAGAGACTGTCTTTTTTCCACTGTACGTTCTTTCCTGCTTTGTCAAAGGTTAGTTGACCGTAGAGTTGAGGGTCCATTTCTGGGCTCTCTATTCTGTTCCATTGATCTATGTGTCTGTTTTTGTGCCAGTACCATACTGTTTTGATGATTATAGCTTTGTAATAGAGCTTGAAGTCCAGAACTGTGATGCCATCAGCTTTGGTCTTCTTTTTCAACATTCCTCTGACTATTCAGGGTCTTTTCTGGTTCCATAAAAATTTTAGGCTTATCTGTTCCATTTCTTTAAAAAAAGTTGATAGTATTTTGATAGGGATTGCATTAAATGTGTAGATTGCTCTAGGTAGCATAGACGTTTTCACAATATTTTTTCTTCCGATCCATGAGCATGGAACATTTTTCCATTTTTTTTTCTGATATGAAATGAAGCATTTATTAACATATAATGTATTATTTGCCCCACGGTATTTTTCTATTTCTTTGTGTCTTCCTCAATTTCTTTCATGAGTACTCTATAGTTTTCTGAGCCCAGATTGCCTCTTTGGTTAGATTTATTCCTAGGTGTCATATGATTCGGGGTATGATGGTAAATGGGATCAATTCCTTAATTTCTCTTTCTTCTGTTTTGTTGTTGGTATATAGAAATGCAACTGATTTCTGTGCATTGATTTTATACCCTGACACTTTACTGAATTCCTGTATGAGTTCTAGCAGTTTTGGGGTGGAGTCTTTGGGTTTTCCACATAAAGTATCATATCATCTGCAAAGAGTGAGAGTTTGACTTCTTCTTTGCCAATTCGGATGCGTATTATTTTTTTGTTGTTGTCTTATTGCTGAGGCTAGAACTTCTAGTACTATGTTGAATAGCAGCGGTGATAGTGGACATCCCTGCTGTGTTCCTAACATTAGGGGAAAAGCTCTCAGTTTTTCCCCATTGAGAATGATATTCGCTGTAGGTTTTTCCTAGATGGCTTTTATTATATCGACGTGTGTACCCTCTATCCCTACACTATGAAGAGTTTTGATAAAGAAAGGATGCTGTACTTTGTCAAATGCTTTTCCTGCAAAAGATTTTATTTGACAGAGAGAGAGCACAAGCAGGGAGCAGTAGAGGGAGAGGGAGAAGCAGACTCCCAGCTGAGCAGGGAGCCTGATGTGGGACTTGATCCCAGGACCCTAGAATCATGACCTCGGCCAAAAGCAGACTTTTAACCAACTGAGCCACCCAGGAGCTCTTTTGTCTTGATTTTTACAGTTTCACTCTTTTGTGGTCATTGTTATGGTCTTGCGCTACTGTGTAAAGCAAAGACTGCCTGTTTGTCTAAATGTTTAATAGGGCTTAGAAGCCTAGTTCCTCACCTTTCTCAAAAGTGTGTCCTAAAGATGCCCCAGAGTGTGAGAATTTTTTTTCTCTAACATTTACAGAGCATTTACTATGTGTCAGATATTGTTCCAAGTGCTTTACAAATACTAAGTCATTCATCCTCACAACTACCCTGAGCTAAGTAAAATGATCCCCGCTTTACAGATCAGGAAATGGGAAGTGTGATAAGTAGGGCACACAGCTTGTTTGTTGCAGAGCTGGGATTATAGGCCATGTAGTCTGTCTCTGGAGCCCATGCTCTTTTGGTTTTCAAGTTTTTATTTAAATTCCAGTTAGCTTAACATACAATGTAACATTGGTTGCAGGTGTAGAATCTAGTGATTCATCCCTTACATACAACACCCAGTGCAGAGCCATGCTCTCAATCATGTCATTTTAATGCCTATGATGGGATTTATCTGGTCTCTACATTCAGGGACTTTTCAATCCTAAACTATTTATGTTCATTTCTAAGCTATTCAGAAGGACTTCCTTTAGGAGTAAGTTTTTCTTTTTTTTTCAACTTTCAATTTATTTATTATTATTATTATTTGCCCCAGGGGTACAGGTCTGTGAATCATCAGGCTTACGCCTTTCACAGCATTCACCAAAGCACAAACCCTCCCCAGTGTCCATAACCTGTCCTCCCTATCCCTATCCTCCCACCCCCCAGTAACCCTGTTTGTTTTGTGAGATTAGGAGTCTCTTATGGTTTGTCTCCTTCCCCATCCCATCTTGTTTCATTATTTTTCCCTCCCTACCCCCGACAACTCCCCACCCTGCTCCTCAAGTTCCTCATATCAGAGAGATCATATGATAATTGTCTTTCTCTGATTGACTTAGTTTGCTCAGCATAATACCCTCTAGTTCCATCCACGTCATTGCAAACAGCAAGATTTCATTTCTTTTGATGGCTGCATAGTATTCCGTTGTATATATATACCACGTCTTCTTTATCCATTCATCTGTTGATGGACATCTAGGTTGTTTCCATAGTTTGGCTATTGTGGACATTGCTGAGGAGTAAGCTTTTCTTCAAATACCACAGCTGGAAGGGTCCTTTCAAATTCTTTCCTCCTTGCATGTTGGTTTTCCTGTTCGGTAGAATATTCAAATAGGCCACACAGACAGGTTGGTTGAACAGACACCTTTGAGTGGTGGTATAGGAATGTAGGAAGGATTGGGGAGGGTTTGTGCTTTGGTGAATGCTGTGAAAGATGTAAGCCTGATGATTCACAGAACTGTACCCCTTGGGCAAAGAATAAAAATAAAATTAAACAAAAAAAAGGAATGTAGGAAGGTCCTAGAACTTCACAGGGGATGCTTATGTCCTCTGTGCCAGGAATCCCCCCCACACTCCCCCAAACACACATACACATGGCCCTCAAGTGCCATGTTCCTTCAAAAGCCATCTCAAATGTTTGGGGCTCCAGACATTTGTTTGTTGAGCAGTCTCTACTCTTCACTCACTGGGCATCCCACATGGGTCCTGGTACCAAACAGGAACCAGATCTGTGTTCCTATGCTGTGTCGAACCACAGGTATCCTAACACCTTCACTTACTGCCCCATAACCTCAGGATGAGGAAATGCCAGTCCTACCCCCAGAGTCCCAGTGCAGAGCAGAGGCTGCTGGGGACACTGCAGAGCCTGGGTATCCTGATGCTCTGGGTTCAGGACACAGTCTGGGCCCTGCAGTTCCAGGATGGGCTCCCACATATCCTGGTACAGCCTTGACCCTCTGCAGGGTGGGGAAGCAGGCCCCAGGTGTGCAGGAGTGCCGCCCGGCCTGGCCAGATCCTACCAAATCCTTCCTTGCAGTATGGGGGAAACCTGTCCAAAGGACCCAACCACCTTGGGTCTGAGGGCCAGGTTTCAAGCCTGCCCTTCCTTTCCTTCTCTTCCCTACACCTGTTCTGTCCCTCCTTCATGTCCCCACTCACAGAGAAACATAACCCAGCTACCTCGGTTCTCCCTGTAAGTCCCTTACAGAATAAAATGAGGCATTCATTCTTAAAACTTCTCTCCCACCTTTTGTTACCTCTCCTTCTAGAAGGGGAGTTCTCTAAGACCAAAGATCTGTGTCTTTCTCCTTTATGACTATGTCTCACTCCCAGAACAGTGTCCTGGACTTTACTTTGTATATGCTCACTACAAGCCTGTTGCCTGCGTTTGCAGTTTCCATGTTCATTCAGATTTTACTCCCTGTTGCAACCTCCCTGAGATGCTTCTTCTCAGACCTTCTCTTTCAGTCTGTCCTGTGCACTGTTGCTGGACTATTTTTCAATTCAGTTTTCATGATGTCAGCTCCTGCTAAGCCTCTCCTTGCTTCTAGTGTATTGCAAGGCTTCCAAATTCATCCTCATTCAGACTTATTTCTTGGCTCTCTGCACCGACATTCCAACTCCTCACTGACCTACAGACATCCTACCTGAGAGCTCTCCCTCATGCCTCCCCCATATTGCCCCAGTTTGGCTGGTTCTTCCCCCACAGGTCTCCCAGGAAAGATTTGCTTCCTCTTCTCCCATCTCTGAGCCTTCTCTTACCTGGTATAAATACCCCTCCTCCTTTCTTTAAGTTCTGGGACTCTTTTGCTTTTGACTGCCAAGTCACTCTATAACTCAAGAGTCATGAATGGTTTCGTTAAACAAGCATTTATTAAAGATATTGTCTGAGCAAGGTGCAAAATTCAGACATGAGAGGCATAAGGCAAGTTCCAAGGAAGGTGCTGTTAAGCCAGGGCCTGGTGGAAGGACGACAAGTCTCTAGGATGATAGGCAGAGCTGCCCATGAACTGCTACATCAAGGAAACACAGCTGGAAAGAAACTCTGAGATCTTCCAATAGTACAGTTCTCTCCCTTGAAAAATGAACCAACCACATGAGGTCCAGGTAAGTAAAGATCCACTTGTCAGTGGTCCCTTAAGAGTGGAAAAAGTTTACCCATGTGCACATTCTACGATCTGATTTCCATGATGCCTTCATACTGGGGTCATGACACTGCAGGCTCTAGTTGTTCTTTCCAGCAAGCTTCCAAGTGAGTCTCTGGGAATTTCTTGTTCTGGAGCAGGAGAGATAATAGGAACCAACAAGGCACACCTGGATGGATAAACAATGTGTGGTCGACCTGGACTCCCCTTTAGGGACCACTGGCAAGGCCTGAGCCACTAGCACTCCAACCACAAAGGGAAGACTATTGACAGTGCGTGAAAGGCAAGTTTCTCTCTCTAGTAAATGCACAGCTGCCAAAACCCACATTTCACATGAGCGTGCAGATCCAAAGCTCTTGGGCATCAGGCGGGGCTGGGGCTTTCTTCCTCATCTTTGATGTCCCATGACTTCAGTGCATGTTTGTGGAAATGCTCCTTTCTTTGCAAGAGCTTACTGGCCAACTACCAGTAGGCCTGGCTGCTCTGTTACCTTAGCTTTCATCTTTGCCCCTCTGAGGGTACCCTGTTGTCCCTCAGATACCTAATGCATTGTCTTCCCGGTGGGCTATATCTGATATCTTTTCCCAAGACAATGTTTTAAAGCATAGTCAGCAGAGATCCCTGGCAAAACCTTCTAGAACTTGACATTAAAAGCCTTTCAGTCCACTGGACAAGGTGTGGTTATTGTGGGACCAGAGGCTCTCCATGGGGCCCTCAGACCCTCTTGTTCAGGGGCTGCCTCACACCAACCCATATTTTTTTTCTCACTAGGACCTGTCTCATAGAGGGGGCAGAAAGGGCTGGGCTAGATATCATTCCCACAGCAGCAACCATTTCTCTAAGAGGTTTTCTCCTCCTTTACTTTTCAGTTCAGTTTATGAGACCTTACATGTTGTCTGGCCTCTGAGGGAACAGGTAGCAGAATTTTTCAGCCTATTCTTGGCTTTTAACCTGAAGAAGGAAAAAGCAGAAGCGACACGTATCACAGGAGCAGGATTTGGGGGGGGGGGGCCCTAGTTCACGTCTCAGTGACTAACCAGCTCTGTGAGCTCGTTTGCTTCCCAAGCCTCCCTGAGGCCTGGCTGAGGAAACCAATTCTCTCTACCCTAGGACATGGAGACAAGGGTTAAAGTGAAACTTCCAGAGCCAGCACCAGTGGTGTTCCTCAGGCTCAAACTCTCTGTGGCACATGGAGTTGCGGGACTCCAGGACTCTGGAAACAACTATGCCAGGTCCCCAAGTGGGACCACCTAGGGTAGCCCTGCTGCCACCAGCTGGAGAGGCCCAGAGAGAGAACCTCTTTCTTGTGGCAAGATCCAGAGCCCTACCTCAGCCTTGGTGTCCAAGATTGACTGCACCGAGGTCCCAAGTGGCCTTGCTTTAGCTTACCTACCTGGATGTCATAAGCTCTTATAAGGGCAATAACAAAGCTGCCTCCTGTATAAAACACCCAGCTGCCTCTGCAGTGGGATGTCTTTTGTCATCACCACAGCATAAGTTCCTTCAGGGCTACCAGTCACATCTTTCTGCTCTCTGTGGCTCCCATGGAGGCTACATGAGTGCCTGGTACCTAGTAAGTGCTCAGTAAATGTCAGTGACATGACTGGTTAGGAGGTTAAACTTTGGGGCCTGGGGTTGTCAAAGCATGATGTACTCACGCATGCCCAAGGGAATGTTTTCTATATCCTGTCTGTGATTGCACGTGCCAAGTTTCAGCAATGCAGCGGCCCACAGCCACCACCCAAATAGTCAGATAACAGCGGCTGGCCTTTCCTTGCAAGCTTATCTGTTATTGAGTGAGCAAACTGTAAGGCCACAGAGATGGCCTAGAGCAGGGCTAGTCTTTGACAAGGGAGCCACTGGCTGACCCCGAGTGCTCACATTACTTAACCCCTCTGGACCTCCTTTCCTTATCACTAAAACACAAGGATTGGGTCATATGACCTATTTTTAGTTCTGTGTCTGATGGCCAGAATTCTTACCCTTTATCTTAGGTTCCCCTCCTGGCTGTCTCTTCATCTTCCTTGACTCTTTTTCCTTGTGTATCATTGCCTTAGGCCAGCCAGTAGTGCCCATAGGCCCAAGTGTCCAGAGCAAAATTGGGATGTCAGGGAAGCTGGGGTCCTGTAGCTCTTCTCATTCTCCTTAAAGCCCCAGCCCCATTCTGAGAACCAAATGAAAGAACTTGTGGAACTGCGCTCTGGGAAACACACTCAGGAATCAACATGCAATGCTTTTGAATGCAGTTCTGGGTTCTGGAGCCCCTGAGGCCCATTCACAGACTTCAAATTAACCACCTCTGGGGCCAGTTCATTTTTCCACCTTCTACCTCAGTTTCCCAATATCCCAGAGGCCCTTTCCACATCAAAACCACCTTCACTGACCAGTAGAGTGTGATTTTCAGATTTTAAGTGAATGAAATTTCCTTTGGGAATTTTACATTTCACCTGGACCCTAAATCTACAGGTGAAACGTTGATGATAAGGTGATAGATAAAGCCGCCAATAGAATTGGTGAGAAAAATTTAATAGGAGAATGTCTGATAACCCTGAAACCCCAGCTGTGACCTATATCTCATTGACATTGTCTGTGGCTATTCTTTAACCCTTGGTAGGCATCAAGGCTCATAGGATCTGTGCCCTTCTGCCATGGAAGGTCCATCTCATGAGAGAACACACACCATGCAGACTACTGTGTTCACTCCCCAAATTTAGTATGTATAACATCCTACACACTGTTCTAGGCTCTAAGAATACAGCAATGAACAAAATGAGGTCCTTGCCCTCAAGGAGTTAATTTGGACACTAAGAGCCACCTGTATTACTATTCATATAAGTCAAATTACAAGTTTAACCAGGGACATCCTTAGGAAGACTAAGAGAAACTGATTATCGTGGGAAGGTTGGCTATGGTTTAATGAGCAGGCTTGAAGGAGGAGCATATTTTCAAGGTATCAAACTGAAGGAAAGAAGGAACTGCAAATTGAAGGAATTGCAGCTTAAGAGAATGAGAAAAGAATCGACAAGGGAAACTCAAAGCTGTTCCTGCATCCCTCCCCATGCCATTAGTTTTCCTGTGTTCAGATGGATACCCATCACTGTGTATGTTCACTGGTACAGCTCTGCCTCAGTTTCTTCAGAAAAAAGGGAGAAATAGTGTTTCTTGATATGGTAACCATAAGGAAGGAAAGAGCTATAGCGTGTTGAGACCTTATCAGTGTATCTATCATGTAGTAAGGGTTCAGTAAATGTTATTGTTATTAGTCTTCAGTGTCCACAAAAACATAGGTCTTAAGGGACAGTCCTAGGAATAGCTGGAAGGAGCAGTCTCTGGACAGGAGTAGTGTCCTGGGGTGGGGGTGGGGGTCACCAAAGAAATCTGTGCTTTGGAGCAGGTCACTACACTTCCCTTGGACAATGTCAGCCCCATTGGTGGCTGGTCTGGAGGTCAATGATTCTGTGACCCTTTTGTCATGGAGTAATTGGGGATCATGTGAGAGAGGCCGAGGTGGCCTGAACAGAATCGCAGAGCTGCAGAATGATTGATGTTTGCCTCCAGTGCCCTTCCTCACCCAGACTTCCTTTTCTGTGTCATTCGCCCACATTTTGTATCCACCCACTTTCTTCTCCCCAGTCATAAGAAATCATCTCACCAAAATAATTGGTCTCCAGGGGCTAATCTTTCAACTTGTTCTCCCTTCTAGGGATATTTTCATTTTAACAGGTGCCTGGAGCAGTTTTTTGGAGGGCACAAAAGAAATGTTTGGCACTCTCTCAGCTCTATGGGAGTCTGCAGTCTAGTAGGAGAAGAAAACTAATAAGCATGACACTGTTGACAAGACAAAGAGATATTAGCACAGAGATGTGGCCAAAGAAGGCTTTGCATGAATGCTGAGACTTGTTCTGGGCCTTGAAATGTGGTTGGAGTTTTAGCAGTAAGAAGAGGACAGAGTATTGTGAGTGCCTGGAGGCAGGAATGTGTAAGGTGGTTGGGGATAATGAGACTGAAGGAGCTGGATCCATGTTGGGAAGCATTAATATCTACTGGTAGAACTCTAAGCAGGAGTGGGGATGATGAGGGAGGGTACGGGAGAGGCAGGATTCTCTGAGTTGACCCCTGGCTTCTAGCTTGTTTACATACTCCTGTGCTTGGAAACTAGAGGAAGGTTTGAAGAAACAGAAAATTCAACTAGCTAAACTGCCTGTGTGGGTGCAGGCATCCTTGGAACTAATTTGTGAGCCTTGCAAAAATGTTTTAAATTCACATCTAATTTAACTTACGGCTCATTGTCAACAACACTAGGTTTGATCATCCATTTGCTCCACTACTCATGGCTTCAAATGACCTTTTACTGCTTCCCAAATCAAGTCTATCATTGGTGAATGAAGAATTGGCCCATTGAGATATCTGTATGTGATTTTATATGGCTGAGAATTCAGGCAATCCCCCCCCCCCCC
>LNAC01000084.1:2458094-2602611 GCA_002007465.1 Ailurus styani | reverse complement strand
GCCAACCCCCCCCCCCCCAGTTCTGGCGAATTCTTGGCTAATATTTCTTTGGATGTTGTTTCTCCTCCATTCTCAGTATTTTTGCTTCCTAGAATACCAGTTAGACAAATACTGAGTCCTATGGATCCATTCTTCATGTTTCTTAGCTGCTTTTTGTTATATTTCCCATCTCTTTTTTATCTCTTTGTGCTACATTCTGAGATAATTCCTTGATTGAATCTCCCAGCTCTTCAACTGTTATTTGGCTTTCAGTCCATCCATTCGGATTTCTATTTCAAAAATCAAGCTATTAATGTACATTATGTATTAATTTCTTTATGGATGGCAATTATCTGCTGATGTCTCTGGGGCTGTTATTAATTCAGTGTATTATAGGGTCCTGTTTTGATTGACCAGTAAGTCTGTTTCCTCAGGTGCAAACTCTTCTGTTTACATAGTTTGTGACTTCTTCCCATGGTGTTGGCATTCATCACATTTTGGTGAGTCTTGATTATGTGCTCATTTTTGTGGCTGAAATTCCCTGTTAGCCATCTGGCTGCCTCTGTGTGTCTACCTTTTAGGGGAGGAAGAGAAGAGACAGGACGTTCTGGTGCAGTTTGTATTCCAATCTGTTTATAGGAAGAGTGAGAAAGGATGGAACATGCCACTAGTCAGAATATCTTAGAGTGAGGCTTCTGGGCTTGGATGTACCCTGCATCTCCAGCTCCAGCCCTCTGTGCCAATAGCTCCTTTGGAAAGAGTTCCTACCTCAGCTATTGCTTGATAAGGGGGAAGGAGCTATACAGGAACTCCTGAAGCCAGTTCCTCAACCTGCTTGTTGCCCCCCGTTTCCTCCTGCTCTCATAAACCTACTCTCTCCACATAGGGAGCCCCATTTGGTTTTGTCTTGTCTTTGTAGGGACACTTTTCTGTGCGTATTTTGATTTGTTTCCTCTAGCAGGTCGATCCCATCAGTTTTCATACTTTCAGAATTCCTGGCCCAAGGAGGGCTCCCTTCTTGTTTTAGAGTTCAGTTGTAGGTTTTAAAAATATTTTTATCAATTCCAGAGATTTGGGTAACAAAGAAAGGCTATAGTGTGTACTTCACACACCATCTTGAACCAGGAGTTTACTCAGGGTATTAAAAGTGCCACAGACTTCTGAAAGCAATTCCAAAGAAAGGGCTCTGGGGATGTTTTCGACTTCTATCATTGAGATGGTAGGCTGCATAGGAGTGTTATCAGTTGGGTCCTGTAATGTCTGATGTAATAGTTACACTTATCAGTCCTGTGGCTCTGAGGCCTGACCCTGTGACAATAAGGCAGTGTTGATGTCATAGGTGCTCTAGACTTCACCCACGGAGGGTCCAGAGTTGGATATGATAAACAGAGGAGGCAGTAGGGGATAAATAACAAAGAGCGATATACTAGGGAGACCCAGAAGAGCAAATATAGGTTAGACATGGAGGTCCATGACCCAGCTGGAGGGAAAAGAAGCAAGCAGAAATGTACACACATAAAAATGGCTTCCCCAGAGTGGGTGGAATAGAGAACATGGGAGATTTGGGCCAGGCATGAGAATTCTAATAAAATAACCAACATTTCCCTAAGGTAGGCTAAACTTCAAAAAGGCAATGGGTGAATCCTTCATAAGTGTTAGAAGCAGTTTGCACAAGGCTCTGAGTGATCTGTGACCAGTTGGAACTTGGAAGTGAGACATAATTGGCATTTTTACAGTTTTTATGATGTCCTATGCAGTCTGTCATGGTGGGGAATAATTTACTTTATAGCCCCATACTGTGTGACTTGAGGCAAGTTACTAAACCCATCTGAGCCTTCAGTTTCCTTCCCAGTAAAATGGAGATGATAGAGCCTTCTTTGCCTTAAGATAACTTAGATGAAATACCTACATAAACTGTGATAGAGTACAAATGGCAGGCATGATTTTGCCTGATGCTCCTTCTAACTCTCTTGGAGTTTAGGAGCAAAGCAGAAATGAACAATCTAGAGTCCCTTGAAAGGGAGAAAACCCTCAGGTAAGCAAGCATTCCAGGGATCCCTGCAAGGCTCTGAAATGCCACAGCCAGTGAACCAGACACATTCTCCCAAGGAGTCCACTCCTTCATCAAGGGCCGTCTGTTCTAGGTACTACACCAGGTGATGGGCACCTGAGGAACATGGTTGACAGGTCCTGCACCTAGAGCTCATGACCTAGTAGTGAAGGCAGGCCTTGAACTGGTAAGCATAACATTGAGACAAGGTTTATCAGAGGGAGCATGTGGGGTCCTATTGGAGTATGTAACAGAAAACCCCTTCCAGATTTCCCAGATGCGGTCAGGTGCCTACTCAAGCTCAGTCTGAAAGATAGTATTTTCTAGGAGAAGGAATGGAAAAGGGGTGACTTATTCCAGGGAGAGGGAACAGTGTATACAAAGGCTCTGATGGTTAAGAAGACAATGCTTTTATCAAAAGTAGGAAAACTTCTTTCCAAATTATGCAGGCACTATTCCAGTAATTGGAGGCAGACATTATTTGTGCAGAGGGTCTCTGGAACAGCTGAGCTGTAAGTTCTTACATGTTTTCCCGGCTCATCGGGGGAGTGAAGTGGGGACTGGCCCCACGTGCAGGTGCACTCGCCTGAATTGATTTCCACCATTTCTCATTAAAGTCACCAATGACCTGGGGCAAAATGAGGGATCCCTGTCTCCCATAAAAATCCAGTTAAAGTCACTCAAAGGAATCTTTACTCAAAAGAATATTTTGAGAGGAAATTTCATTTTCAGTTTGTTTTGCTTACAAGTGAACAGGGAGGGAGGCTTACTGGTGTTTCCATGCCTCAGGAAAAGTTTGGAAGCCTTTAACCCCATGAATGGAAACAGTCCCTGAGACCCAAGTTCAGCTGAGACAAAAGTTGTAACTTGCCTGCTATTGATCCCAAGTTCTACATGGAAGCTGCAAATAGGGGTCCTAAGAAACCAGCCAAGGGGTCCAGAGGAAAACTCCCCTTTCCTTGGACATGACGTAGATAAAGAGTACTTCCGGAGAGCACCCTGAAGGTGACAGGCTCGGTAATGATGGATGAGTCAGGTGTTTGCCAAAGAGCTCTTTCCATACTCCGGCTAGCACTACAGGAAGCAGTCCTTTCCTCATATGGTGGGAACCATCCTCCTGAAAATTATCGCCCCAGAAATGATGAAGTGGCCCAAATAGTTCAGCCAAATCCTGAGTATTAGTCCCTTGATTTATGGGAGCCCTAACTTTGCTCATGTGGAACCAGACATTCAGAGTTAATATTTTCCACCAAGAGATACTTTCTCGGTCGGGCAGTGTACCTACATCATTGTGGCAGAATCCAAACTAGACATTCCTGAAAGAAGTGTTTCTGTACAGTTTATCAATAAAAGCACTGGGCCTAGAGATACTGACATCTATCCCCTGCCCCCACCCTAGGGATCTTAAAATGGAAAAAATAAAGATAAAATCTGCTGCCAGCTTAGCTGTACAATCTTTAGGTCTTATGAAAACTACACAAGATCCCATTTACAAAGAATCCAGGAGCAGGTTCAAGAACCTATATTTATGAAGCTCCCATTTCTGTGAAAATCAAGATAGAAGCCACTGGTTATTTAGCCCAGTTCTCTGACCTGAGAATTTGGAAATTGGCATTTATAGGAGAGGAAGATATTCACCTTGGCATTCACCCCATAAGTCCAGCAGGTGAGGGGTGGGCATGATGGCTCCACTGGCTTTGACCTATGTGTTAATCCCCAATATACCATTTAATAGACCTGTAACCTTGGTTGGGCAAGTTACTTAACCTCCCTGAGCCTCGGATTCCATAGCCTTGTAATGGAGGTAGCACCTACCTTCTATAGTGGTTGGTGAGGATTTTAGAGCTCATTTACTTAAAGCACCTAGTACCATAGCTAATACATATTCATTCCCCAATAAGTGGTAGCCAACCTTAATGGTAAAATAAATACCAGTCAAAAGACAAAGATGTTCAGAAGAAAAAAAATATTCAACTAAGAACTATGTTTTGAGAAAAGGTGTATAGTCAGATAGCTTGGCATTGGAGATGAGGGGTAGACAGTAGATAGAGACTCTTGGACTCGTTTGCCCAAAACACTCCCAATTATGCCTATTGTCCCTACACCATTAATGGTATTTCCTTTATTCTCGAAAGTGTTCCAGTTTAGATAATAAATTTTATAATCACCTTAATTACGTGTGATTCTCCAGTGTGCTTCCAGAGGCAGCCACCCCCTTCCTTCTGCCTGCAGCATCACACTACAGTGACTGCAGCTATTAGTAATTATAATGGCTACCTTTTATGGAACACCAAGCCTTACTTTGCTCCATCTAAGCCTCACAACCAGTCCCATAAAGATTTTACTCTTATGTCCATTTCACATACATGGCTTAGAGAGATGAAGTAACTTGCCCAAGAGTCCTGATTTCACGAAGTGTAGAACTCGGGGCTGGATGGAATAGCAAGCTTCTATGTGGCCTTCAATCTAGGGAAGGGCAGAGCAGGTGGTGATTCTTTGAGGGTGAGGAGAGCCACTCTGGAAATTTCCCTTGCCAGTGGAGCTGGTCTCCCATTACCTCCAGGGTCTGAACCATAAACACCTCCAAGAAGGGTGCAGAGCTCAAAGGAACGTTGGCTCTTGGGTTGGTGGCCAACAGGAGCTTTGCCTCCATGCCAGAGTGGGAGGAAATCCAAACAGGCCCTGGCTTCTTAAGAGACTGTGCTCCAGTGCCTGAGCCCAGGGCACTGAGGTCAGTCTCAAACAGCACCATTCTCACTGCAATATTTTCTTCCAAATACTATCCCAAAGTGCTAAACCATACGAAAACAGCAGCAACATGAGGGTCAAGCCCTCTTTTCCTTTTGTGGTATCTTTTAGACTATAATAACTCTTAATCTGTGGGTCCTAATCCTATTTGTGGATCACAACAGGCATTTTGTGCCTGCATATGTGTATGTATCAGTAAATGTAAATAATAACTAACACTTATTGAGCACTTACTGTGCACCAGGCACTGTTCAAAGCACCTTGTAGGTAGTATTCTCACTTAATCCTTATACCAAATCTAGGACGTAGGCACTAATATTGAAGTCCAGAAACTTGCAGCAGCTTGCCCAAGGTCACTGAGCTACTGAGTGGTAGAACGGGACTCAGATCCTGGCAGTATGGCTCAGAAGCATACTTCAATCCCCTCTACTGCTTCTTGATTTCTTCTCACTCCTCTGCTCTGTACTTGTGTCAACATTACATATCCTACTTGGTTCCAAAGGCCCAGAGGTTCCTTGAGCAGGCACTAAGTAGGACTCTAGAACCCTGCCAGGGGATGGGACTATGTTCCTCCTTTTAGCTAGGATTGTGTGTTTTCCAAATCACCGCCTCTTCTCCACAAAGTTTTCCAGACCTCCCCAGTCACTTCTCCCACCTGTGTCCTCCTTTATTGCCCACGACCAGGGTCAGCACTTATGGACTTCTCTTCTTGTCACTTCTTGTGACATTTCTAACATATCTTTATTCCAGTGTAACCCAGGTGCTTTTAGGCATGTGGCTTGACTCTCAGGTTAGATTGTAAACTATAGTGCCTCTCTCTCCAGTCACCTCCCAGCAGGACCCCTGGTAGCCTCTACAACACACTCGAATGATTTAGAAAAATCCACATCTGGGAGGAAAACTTTGGAAAAGGATCCCCTTCAGTGGACCTTGGACTGGATTCCAGTTCCTCCTGCCCCTGTACTTCTTCCCCACCCCATTTCCCACCTTGTCCCACCCCACACCATCTTGTTTGTGTCTAGCAGGAGGGCTAAGAAAGAAGTGCTCAATACCTATCTATGTATTGGCTGCCTGGAATTCTAAGGTAGGCTCTGTTGAAATTGTTACAAATATTTACAAAAACGAAGAGGACTATAAGAGTGCTTTTCTCTTTAAAATGTAAATCTGATTTATCCAATTAGAAGAGTTCAAATCCAAAAAACTAGGGGGTGGGTAATCCAGCTTGAGTAGATGACTGAATGTCCAAGGAACCAAAGTGGGCCACAGCAAATGCTCATGACAAATTTGACAGAAGCTTGAGAAAGTGGGAAAGTCTTAGGATGCTGTGAGTTGAAGTAACTCCCACCCCCAACCCCTACCATGATTTACAAGCCGTGGCAGTTTAGGAAAATCACAAAATCTCTCCTAGCCCCAGATTGTACATCTGTAAAATGGAGCTAATGATCTCTGCCTTTTCACCATCCAGAGGATGATGTAATCACTAGAGGAGACAGTGAGTCTCTAGGACAAGCACCCAGAGAATTGTGCTAAGCAGAGTTAAGCCTTAGCATTTCTATCCCCCGTAACATCTGTCAAATTATGAAGTAGTCAAAGCAAGCGAGAGAGAGAGAGAGAGAGAGAGAGAGAGAGAGAGAGAGAGAAAGAAAGAAAGAGAAAGAAAAGAAATTGCATGACAAATAATGGTGAATACATTGCACAAGGATCAGATTCTGACAAATGCTTAAGTTTCGGAATAACTGGAGATAGCTGGAAACATATTAGGTATGTGCAAGAGAAGATGGTATAAGGAAATTACCCAGAGAGAAACCACATTGTGTTCTTCAGTTTCAAGGGAGATTTTTAGGGGCGAATTGGACACTGCACATAGCTTCTTCTAGTTCTAAGACAACTAGCTCTTTTTCAAGGGAAAACTTCATGAGGCTTTCTTGTAGAGTTGCCATGGGTAAGGGGAGGGGGGTGCACAGTGTTCATAGGACTGGAGAAACCAGGAGTGGTAGGACAGTTCTCCAAATGGAAGAATGCTAAACCTTGGAACTAGCCCTATTAAAAAGTTTAAAAATGAATCAAGAGAGGGAGCAGATTGGAAAGCTCTCTAGAGATAGAGGGAAATGCCAGACAGATGGGGAGAAACTATAGGAAGCCAGTAGGAGTGGGCAGAGAAGAGGCTGAGGACTTTCAATGTGGGCAAAGACAGGTGATGCATTTTGCAGAAAAAGATGACCCAAATTATGTTTATGACTCATCCATTGACTTTTCTAAGAACTCTGAACTCCACCTAAGTTCACGGCATGGTATTAAGCAAGGCATGGGTGTGGGGTGGGGGGCAGGTAGGGAGGACTAAAAGGATACTGTCTGTGCCGTTAAGGAGGTTTTGATACAGCTAGAGAGAAAGACATGAATGCAAATAAAAATAGGCTTTCTGTGATAAACTCAACAGGAACAGAGTATGCAAATTATGACAGTGGAACAGCAAAGGGATTGACTCTGATCAGAGGAAGGAGGTGGGAATCGGGAACTATCTCACGAGGAGGCAGTCTTTCTGGTCTTGTGGAATCATTAGGATTCTGCTGGAACTAGATGTCAGAGTGCTCTTGGCAATGGTCTATGACACAACTTAGGTATATTTTGAGCATTTTCTTGGAAGGCATTGGTCCTAAAGGGCTGCTGAAGCCTTGGTGAATGTTCAGAAATTTTAGAAGAAGCGTTAACTATGAGGAAATCTGTGTAAGTCAACCCAGAGCATATATGAGTTAAACCACGTGATAATATGTGTCCAGTGTGACTAAAAATGTCTGGCCTCTTTGCTGCATTGCTAAGGCACACACAAACAGCTCACAAAGAGGCCGATTTGAACCAGCTGAGCTGGAGAGCAATTACTGTGGGTTTTCAGGATACAGGCATCATTTAGAAGCTCAGAGATGGTGTCTCAGGCTATTCTGGAGTTAAGAGTTTGTTCCTTCTGAAACCAAAGGAAGGAGCGGGTCAGGATCAGCCAAGACCTTTGCATAAATCTTGTCAAAGAAATGAGTAATTAGCATTATTAACATACTGCTTCAGAACTTTATTTGATATAAGAAAAGAGATGTTTTTAGTTAATTATAGGCCAAGGAAATAAAGATAGTAAATATGCTTCTCTTGTTAATTTTTTTTTTTTTGGCAAGTGTTCCAGTTTGAACTAGCCAGTTCAACACAGAAAACAAAGCCTTGATACAGTCAACTATAAGAGCACTTGTGTTATGTATGCGGTAATGAGAGGGAGTCATTCTCCCTAGGATAACCAAGGAGTGCTTCACAGACAGAGAGATCATGATGGAGCAATAGGATTCCAAGAAGGGAAGTGTGGGGCAGGTCTTCCCAGGGAGAGAGAACAGCATGGCTGTGAGGGCCCGCTGAAGTGGGTGATGGGCAAAATTCTAAAGTCCTCTGATTCCGGGCAGTCTCTCACTGCCCACCATCCCACCCCCATATTCAATTGCCCTTTTATCTCTGTGAGTCTTGCCTCTCCCCTGCCTCTCTATTCTCAATGCCCCCTGTGAGCTAAGGCTCTTGCCAGCCCTCCCTTGGAAAAGAGTCACACAAATGTCCCTGCCCCTCTTCTCCCCTTCCACCAATTCTTTCTCCTTCCTGCTGACAGCTTTTCAAAATGCAGCTCCCATCATGTCAGTCCTCTGCTTAAAAGCTTAAAGACCTCCCCCACTTCTCGGTGCTATGTTTACTTTTATTAATATGAGATTCCCCCACGCTTGGCAAAAGAACTTACCTGGACCCCCTATTCTGCAGTAAAGAAAAGGTAGTTATAGGCTGACTCTGGAGAGCAGAGTGCGGTGACAAGTTCTGACTGTTAGACCACCCCGGGAAGGCAGATGTGTGCTTTCTCCTTTGGCAGGCAGAGCAGGGGCCCATTGAGTAGCAGTCAGCAGGGAAGCTCAGACCCTGAGCTGGCCCCAGTGGATTATAGAAGTGGGGAGGAAAGAAGACATTGCCCACCCTCAGGGAGCTTACAGTTCTAGTAAGGGAAACCAACAAACAATATATAGATAATCACTCAGCTAAGTACTTAATTGTAGTTCTGTGATAGAAAAGGTGAGAATTCAGGAAAGATGAAACCAGGTTGGAGATGGTATTTAAGGCCTTGGGAGAAGCTGAAATTGCCTAGGGACACCATGCTATGAATGAGAGAAGCTCCCAAAGAACTCAAAAATTCGGAATCTGGGAAGAGGAAGAACAGGCAAAAGACCCTAAGAAAGAATAGTCAATAAGGTGTAAAAAGAAATAGCATTTATCACCAAAGACAAGAGGAGAGAGTGTTTCAAGGAGGAGGATATGGTCAGCTGTATAGAATGTTGCTGAGAGGTCAAGTCAGATGAAGACAAAGTTTATATGGATAAAGCAAGCAAGCTATTGGGACCTCAGTGAGAGCACTTTCTGCCAAGTGGTGAGGTAGGAAGCCAGACTGCAAAGAAGAGAAGGAGACAGAGTGGAGGCAATGCCTCTGCATTACTGTTTAAAAACTTGGCTGTGGATGGAGCGTAAAGAGATAAGGTGAGAGCTTGAGGGATGTGTTCAATTAAGGGAAGCTTTGTTTGCTTGGCTTTGTTTGTAATGGAGGATTCTAGCATTTATTTAAGTGAAATCCAGGTGTGAGGCAGAGGTTGAATATTTGGGCAGGAGAAGGGCCTGAAGATCAGAATGGAGCAGGACCTTCTTCTAGGCGGGAGGAGATGAGGTCAGGACACCTGTGGAGGGACTGGCTTTGGCTGGAGGGGAGACCTGCGCTCTGCTGTCATATAGGTATGAGGAGAGGACAGGTACAAACACAAGTGTTCTCTGCCGGGCCTCTTCGCTGGGAATAGACGGGTTGGAAGCCTGAAGCTCTGAGAAGAGGAAATGAAATCATGATTGTGAATGTGGCTTGAGAGCTTCTAAAAAGTACAGTAATATTGCTGGCCAGGGCCAAGGGCCCCAACAAGGCTGGAGAACGTGAAGTGAGAGCCATGCCAAAACGTCCAGGCAGGTCATTTTCTTTAGCAAGGCTCATCTGTTCAGCACGAGCGTGGATAGTTCTGCAGGTCTTTTCCAGGCAAGGACTTTTGGAAAGAGCACAATGCATTTGGTAATCTGTTCAGGGCACTCTGGGAAGAATTACTGCCTCTAAGGCAGATACGAAGGAACTAAGAAAGGAGGAGGGCCACAGGCAGAGAGAGCGGAGATCCCCACTGGCATGGAGATCTCACAGGGAAGGCACTTGAGCACACGAGCCGGAAGGGGTGGCAAGAGAAGGAGATTTCAGGGGAGGTGCACGTTGGAATGATGCCAGGATCCCGGCTGTACCATGGGAGTGGCTGAGAAGAAGGGAGGCGGTCACAGAAGGAGCACTTGTCAGGTAGTGCAGCAACCAGGGCGTTCTTGCTTCCTTCAGCCACAAGGACATTTAGGTGCTTCAGATGACGGGGTGGAGGGGAAGACAGGGAGAAGGAGACTAAAGGCTTCTGTGACTAGGGGAGACAGTGAGTGGGTAGATGCTGTGAAACCTCAAGCAAGTTTCAGCTCTTTAGAAAGAAAAAGGGAATAATGGTCCAGAGGCAGCACTCTGGAAGACACCAACCCCACCTCCCAACATGGGCACTGGGAGATTGATGCTGAAAACACATCCTTTACTTGCACAGACAGATGGGGAAACAGGGTCCTCAGGGGTCAGCCCAAGTGTGGTGCAGAGACAGAGCTAGAAAGAAGAGGAGTTGGCGGAGCCTGGGGAAACAGGGAATGGGAGCTGGAGTGGGAGGAGGGCAGGCAGAAAACATAGCAGTTCCAGGAATAGCAAAGTTTAGCGACGGCTGTGGCACACTGCTCAGTCAAGTCTGGCCTTACCTAATACCCTCAGCGCAACTCGTAGCAGCTTGGCATACATTGTAGAGGTCAAGACCACTCAAATTATGATGGCCATGGTTTCCCAGATCATGGTTTTGGAAGACCATTTATGTCACTTCAAAGCGTGTAGATGATAAATTACACCCAATGGGATGAAGTCACCAACTTTACAAAATAACTCTACAAAAATGACATAAGTAATCAGAACCTGAGCCAATGAACAACTGTTTCTATATTAAGTCCCTATTTTCCTCTGCCTTTCCAGTCTCCTCCTCTACCATGTGCCCTACACTCCACCCAAACTAGTCCTAACTTCCCAAGTACACCATCCCCATTTAGGCCTCTTGAGATCATGTGTGCGATGTTCCTCCATCCAGTCCAGCCCCTGGGGTGGGGGACAGGCTAGCTAGTGCTACCTGATCACTCTTTATGCCCTCTCCTTATTAAGTGAGCTGAGGATTTTTCATTGCTTCAGGGAAGCTGAACACAGAGGGGAAAAACGTTTTCCTCATTTTTGAGTTTCAAAACCCAGGCCCTGTGGGGGTAGGCAAGGCCACACTCACAGTTTTGGGGAAAAGCATAGCTTATAGGAGCAAGGCTTCTCACCTCCGCCTTCCACAGAGAGATGACATCTCCTCCTGTCGTAGGGAGGAATGGTGAAAAGGAGAAGCTGAGGCAGGAGCCAGGTAGCCTGGATAAGAAGGCTTTCTGCAGGAAGCAGGGCACAAGACCGTCTTCTGTAGTATTTCCCTGCCTTAACTGAAGTTTCCATCTTTAACCCACTCACCCTGCTAACGTGCCTCATTTTGTCTTACACTGTGCTTTAAGTTTGCTTTTGCTGCCATCATCTAAAATTTTGAATATCTCAAAACTTAAAATCCAGGTTTCAGGCCTCTCTTGAGAAAAACTCAGCAGATCTGGCCACTCTGGACTCACATTCCCCTGTGGCCACAGTCTGTTGAGCCTTTCACTGGGGCAGTCACCTTCCATTCCCACCTGATCACTATACCCTCATCATTACCTGCCTGACCTTTGTAGCTCTCTGAGCTTCGAATACCCTGATGTCCCAACAGGCCAAGTGTTAGGCTACTCGTTAGTGACTATGACCGAGCTTGATAAACCTAGTTAGAGCCTCAGAGACGAAGCAAATCTTCGTTTCCCCCAACACTAAGAGAAAGAGTTGGTTTCCTTTGTGCCAAGGTGCACCAAGCCTCTGTTCACTCTGTAAATCTGACCTGATATGCAGCCCAGACTTGGGTGATGAAGACTTAGCTTTTTTCCTGGACAAAAACCTGCCAGATACAGCCCTCCCCTGCCAGGCTCAGAGAAGGGCAAAGAGGGCTATGTGATAATGCTGTCACACCTCACATTACATGCACAACACTTTCCTCTCACTAAGGGGCATATCGCCTATATGCCGACAGAGCGGTGAATGTTGGCATATCCTAAGAGGTTAAACTACATACCCAAGGTCACCCAGCTAATCCGTGTCTGAGGTAAAGACTCAGCCCTCCTCTCTTCCCAGCCAGTACCCTTGCAGATTATACTGCTTCATCCTGCCTCCAAGAAAGGCTGGGTGCGAGGCCCTTCCCACCAGGCACAAGGAAAACACTTCCCTCCTCACATAGGTAGAGGTGGATCAGCTTCTGCCAGTTCCTTCTCTAACCCACAGAGTCAAGGGTTAGTCCAAAATTTCTATCATGCGCCTTGACTCATTTAATGGAACTTTCCAAGTTTATTTTTACTTCCAAATCCATGAGTTTTAACAGATTTGTAGGGCATGTTTCCTAAAAAGAGCTCATATCTGCTCTTACCCTTTTAGAATAAGCTTTCTAAACCTGACCTGGACTATGCGGAAAAAACTGTGGAGGCAAAGAACTGGCAAATCAAAGAGGTCCGGCCACTAATTTACGATAGGCTAGGCACACGATATTTCTCGAAGGTCTGGTCTTTTGTTGCGGTTGGATCATTGTCTGACTAGGAGCATTCATTCTGGAAGGAAAGGCAAGGTATTGAAAGTGAGCGTGATGCATTTTACTACTCTCTCTGTGGACTTGGCTGTTGTCATGGTTACTTTCTTCAAAACAACAAATTGGGACTTTCACCCTTATTCCACACTGGAGAGGAAATCAAAGAACAGGAAGGACTGTAACCAGAAGAATCTAATAGAGCAGGACTTGCCTCTCTTCTACCCTGATATACTTCCTACTCTGGAGAGCAAGTCTACCCTACATTCCAGACTCTCCATCACGGGCTTTGGTCTCAGTCACTCCTGGTCATGGTGAATTAAGCCAAATCTCCCCCCTGACGGGCATTGGATGCTTTCTGGAGTGAAATCAGTCCAGCTTCTCTCTTTGCAGCAATCAGCAGCTGGATCCCCTGGGCAGGCAGGGTGGGGAAGGAGTGCAGTGTTCCCAAGCAGACTGCTCTGTAACCAGGACTGACCACAGAATTTGCAAGGCCCAGTGCAAAATGAAAATGCAGAGCCCCTTCCTGGTTCAGAAAGCAGGCAAAAGTATTTTTCCTTTCTTTTGCACTCTTTCTTTCCACCTGTCATGGTGTCTTTCGTTTGCCATTGAATATTGTGCTACTTTGGGCATGGGGATACTCAATGAGCAAATACAGACCCCCCAGTTGCCTTGGGGCCCCCAACCTGTAACTCAGTCCCCTGGCTGGGTACCCAGCCCCATTCCTCTCATGCCTAGGCCACTGTCGGGCAGAGGGGAGCAGTGTTGGCTGGGCAGGGCGGAGAAGGATCAGGCAGCATAGAACTTGTCCCCGCTTCCAGGGAAGCCACAGAAGAGGTGGCCCTGCATGAGCTAAGGGAACAGGTTCCCTGTATATCCACTGTACCATTGGACTTCGCTTAAGAATTCAAAGATGTTCAGGAACTTCCGTCCTCTGACTGCAGGGCATTAAACGTGCTTGTGGGAGCCCCTCCTGAATTCTGAGCCTTATGTGACTACACTGGCTGATTGGCTGCCCAGGCAGCTGGCCTGCCTGTTCCTCCTCGTGCTCAAGGGAGCTTGAATGCCAGGGCTGGTCCCAGTGGGCACCAGGCATTGTGCCTTGCTCCAACCTCCCCCTCCGCCCCCCGCCAGCCTGAGGGAAATGTCCATATTAAAACAGACAAAGAGGGGGCGCCTGGGTGGCTCAGTGGGTTAAAGCCTCTGCCTTCGGCTGAGGTCATGATCTCAGAGTCCTGGAATCGAGGCCCACATCGGGCTCTCTGCTCAGCAGGGAGCCTGCTTCCTCCTCTCTCTGCCTGCCCCTCTGCCTGCTTGTGATCTCTCTCTCTGTGTCAAATAAATAAAATCTTAAAAAAAAATAAAACAGACAAAGAGGAAAGCAAAGTAGAAGACTCAGTGCTCCCTACATTTCTTCTAGAACACCGTTCAAACCGTTTTAGTGTATATGTGGGCTTGCGTCCATTACCATCAGACCCCATCTCCCTCCATCCCTTTAAAACCACTTTACTGAGGCATAATTGACATACAATAAACCTCCAATACTTGAAGTGTACAGTCTTATGAGTTTTAACATAGGTGTACACACTTGCAAAATCATTCCCGGAACCAAGATAACATTTCCATCCCCCTTTGGTAAGCCATCCCTTCCTGCACCCTGTCCCCCAAACAACTATTGATCTGCTTCCCTGTCACTATTGATTAGCTTGTGTTTTCTAGATTTGTTTTTTATAGCAGTGTAACTCTGGACCCTTAGCCACTGCAGG
The DNA here is from genome assembly GCA_002007465.1 of Ailurus styani. NCBI lineage: Eukaryota > Metazoa > Chordata > Mammalia > Carnivora > Ailuridae > Ailurus > Ailurus styani. Next base: position 2,588,233 of record LNAC01000084.1, on the reverse strand, counting down.
GAAAAGTCTGTGCTCTTTTCTCTCTGGCTTCTTTCACTCAGTATACTGATTTTGAGAGCCATTCACATGGCTGTGCCTATCACCGGTTTGTTCCCTAATGCTGCTGAGTAGGGTTCTATTGCAGAGTCAAACCATGGTTTATCCATTCACTTGTTAATGGACTTGGGTTGTTTCCCAGTCTGCACCATGTCCTATAAAGCTACTGTGAACACTAGTGTACAAAGGCATTGTATGGTAGATACAGATTTAACTTTTTAAGAAACTGACAGGTTATCTCCTGTGTACCCCGACATTCCCACCAGTAGTATATGAGAGTTCCAGTTGCTCCACATTCTCACCAACTGCTTGGTATGTGGCAGTCTTTCAACTGTAGCCATTCTAGAGGTATCCGATTGGGGCCTTAATTTGCATTTGCCTGATTACTAATGATTTTGAACATTTTTTTAGTAGTTTACTGGCCATTCATATATCTTATTTTCTGAAGTGTCTGGTCAAATACTTTCCCTGTTTTTTAAAAATTGGTTTGTCTTGGGGCACCTGGGTGGCTCAGTTGGTTGTGTGTCCCTACCCTTTGATTTCGGCTCAGCTCATGATCTCAGGCTTGTGGGATCAAGCCCAACATCGAGTCTGCTTAGAATTCTGTTCTCTCTCTTGCCCTCTTTCTGTCCCTGCCCACACCTCCCTCTCTAAAAAACAAACAAACAAAAATTGGTTTGTCTTATTGAATTTTAAGAGATTTTTATAAACCGTATTCTGGATTCAAGTTCTTTGTCCGACATGAGTTTCAAATATTTTCTCCTAGTTTGTGGTTTGCTTTATTTTCCTAATGTCTATTATAGATCAAAAGTTTTTAATTTTTGATTAAGCCCAATTATCGAGCTTTTCTTTTACTAATATAATAGTTCATGCTTTTTTGTGTGTGTTCTAAGAAAACTTTGCCACTCCACGGTCACAAAGATTTTTCAGTTGTTTTCTTACGGAGGTTTAATAGATTTACATCTTACTTTTAGGTCCCTGATCCATGCTGAGTTATTTTTTTCTGTATGGCTGAGGTTAAGGGTTGATGGGGCTCTCCCCTCATGGATATCCAGTTGATCTAGTGCTATTTGTTGAAAAGACTTTCCTTTCCCTGTTGAACTGCCTTCGTATCTTTGTTAAAAATTGTCAATATAGGGGCGCCTGGGTGGCTCAATCAGTTAAGGGTCTACCTTTGGCTCAGGTCATGATCCCAGTGTCCTGGGATCGGGCCCCACATTGGGCTCCCTGCTCAATCAGCAACCTGCTATTGGGAGTGTGGTCGATAGCCCTAAACTATGGATTCCCTACTAAGTTCACAGAAAGGCCCACTTCTCTGGGTAGCTCCTAACCAGTGACTAGGTAGAGTGGGGGTGTTAGTGCTAGGCCTTCCCATACAGGATAGGATTCTTCCAACAGGAAATCTTTGCTCCAGGACTCCCCATTTCTGGCCAAATCTCTTGCTCAGAGCTACAATGTGGTCTCAAGCCCTCTCCATACAATTCTTCCTTCTCTCTCTCCTTTCACAGGTGCCAGACCAGCACTAGGTTCTGACTGCTTCCATACCTGTTCCTGCTCCCTCCTCTTTTATCCTTCCCAGTCTTTTCCCCTATAAATCTCTTGCATATCTAATTTAGTTCTGTTGACTGCTTCTCAAAGGCCTTTAAATGACATACTTTGGTTATTCTGAGTCTTTTCATTACTATATCAATTTTAGAAATCGCAGTTTATGAAATTCTATCCAAGGAAAAAAAAAGGAAAAAAGAAGAAAGCCTGCCAGAATTTTAATTGGAAGTTCATTGACTCTGTAATCAATCTGAGGAGAATTGTTACCTTAACAATATAGAGCTTTATGTCATATATGTGTATCTTGCCATTTATTAGGTATTCTTCAATTTCTCCCAACAATGTTTTGTACTTTTCAGTATAGAGGTCTTAGGCATCTTTTGCTGGACTTACTAAGTATTTTTATGTTTTTCGGGACCAGTATATTGGAATTTTAAATAAAAATTTTATTTTCCAATTGATTGCTATTAGTGCCTAAGAATATAATTGAATTTTGTGTGTTCGCCTTGCATCCTAAAACCTTGCTACTATCCTAGTGCCAGTAGTTTTGTCTCTACTCCCCTTACCTTTTGAAATAAAATTTTCTTGGGACCCCAGTGCTGTAGTAAGAGTAGAGTGGGGGTAGCTGGAGCTCCTCCTTCTACCAGCTTCTGTCTCCCTCCCCAGAACCCACCCCCACCTTCAAAACGGATCTGGGGAATTTCTGAAGAGCTCCAAGACTCTGAGTAACACAGCTAAACAATCCACTGTTCCTGAGAAGTGGGTATTTACTGAGAATCTCCCCCAATATTTTATAGGTATTTTATCCCATTTTAGTCTTTAAAAGAAAACAAAAACACCTTATAAGTAGAAATGATTCCCTTTTAAAGGTGAAGAAATAAGAGATTAAATCTGCTTGAAATGGTCTCAGCATTGGTTTCTGTCTACAGAAGGATTAAAATGCATCTGCCTGACTCCAGAGTTCATGCTCTTTCCTCCTGCCCCAACCCGGCTATTTCCCAGGCTGACTTTGGAAGACAGCTAGGTTTCAAACTGGATTTCTGTGAGAGCCCGGTCTTTAGACTGGCTCATCTTGGCATTCATTTAGCACACGAGCTTGCAGGTCAGGAGGCCTGACTGGGCTCTTGTATTCCACCCCCAGGGCGCCTACCACCCAGTCTCCTTTCCCAGCTTCCTCTTCCACCCACATTGCTTTTGGAGGGTATCTGTGACCTCTCGCTCACCCGTCTGATGGACTGTTTGCAAGTCTAAGCACTTTTTACTTCTCTGCTGCCTTAGCACAGAAAATCTTGGACCTGGGTGATCCAGTTTGTTTCTGGTTCTCTTCTAAAGACTCTGGTCACCTTCCATCTGTCCTCTGATTTGTACTTTGGGGGACATAGTTAACATTTCTAAGGAAATGTCCCCCCCTTAGATGGGCACATTTAGAGTATCTATCTAAACCTCATTGAAAAACAAGCTCATCATAATTCTACCTAAACAGGTAGCTAATTCCTAATTTCTCCTACTTCTAGGGATTCCACCACCCTTTTGTTTCCTTGCCTCCTTCACCAACCCTAGCCCATCGTTGGCTTCGAACCTGTTTGGGTTAGGCTCTAGCTTTTGCAGCTGTTGCCCAGGCCAGGGCCACATCAGTTCACTTTTGATTGAGTCGAGGATATCAAAAGACTGATCTTCTAGTCTGTAGACCCCTTGGCCAGGGTCAATAATACATGGACAAGAATCTTTCCGTCTGGCACTTTTTGTCACAGGTATCCACAATCAAGTGATATTCAAAAGCCAGGAGCCTGCACCAGCAGATTTTGTATTGGCGCCCCATTTTCTATTCACTACATCTGAGCCCCCTTTTTAGACGTTTCAGGTCATCCATGTATCAGTGTCCCGTATCACCACTTTCATTGTTCACACTATTGCTCCATATGGAACTCTTTCAGCCAAGAGCTGAGACCCAGGCTCTGCTGGTCCTCTTCTGTGACCTGATTATTCTCTCATGCTTACTTTTGCCTATTTTATTCTATATGCCATGAATGCCAATATTCTGCCAATCTTCAAATTTCCCCCCTCATTATAAACCCAAGGCCTCTATTCTCCTATCCTAGGATTTCTTCTCCAACCCTTTCCAACCTTCAAGATGTGTGTGCCAGGGTAAATCTTTTAGGATATACTTGTAAATATCTTATTTGCTATTAAGCTAGCTCAGGTGAACAGAAGTTCCCACATTAACTGAAAATGAATATCATGAGGCTATGAGCTTCTTCAAGACAAGGACCATGTCTTATTTAACTTTAGATCACCAGCATCTAGTCCAGTGCCAGGCACATCATTTAAGTACAGTAAACATATGTTGGATAAATAAACACCACTTTATGGTGCTACCCTCTTCCCCCTTTCAGCAAGTTCCTTAAATACAAAAGAGTTTCAACTGCCTTATCTGGAAAATTGTGCTTAGAACACTGACATCAGAAGTCACGGACACTAAATAAGAAAACCCATGTAAAGGTCCTAGCACAGAACTTGGCACAGAGCACATTCCCACTAAGTTTTTAGAAATATTGTCAGAACTGTGGAGTTCTCACAATTACTTTTGCATGTCAGTGTATTTTTGCTAGGTCTTCTTTTGAGGCAGTATCAGTTGCAAGCATGGGGAGTTGTAATAATCTCTAAGAAAATAAAATCTTAGTCCAACAGGTCTACTGTTAATTTTTGGTGTGGGGCTTGGCTGCAACAATTCTGATATACAGATACGTGCTGGTTTATCTCTTTAAGGGATCCCATAAATGCATAATCTGTTTGCATGCCAAGCTTCACTGATAGTAGAAACTATTTCCTGCTCCTCCTTCTTTACTTTGCACATGGGGGAGAAATTACATTATCAATAAGACGAATAACCTTTAAACACACCACTGTGTTCACTGTAACACTGAACTCTGCATATTTGTAACTAGCAGGGGGAATGAGAATTATTAATCCTGAAGATCTATTAATTTCACAGATTTAATAATTCTCATACTTCGAGTGGCAATGGTCCTTAACCTGAAATATGCCCTCAGTTCTTCTATCTGTAAACTAGGGGTAATAGTTTGTACTCTCACCCCCTTAGGATTAGCATTTATAATGATACAGAGGAAAGAGCACTGGACTGGGAGTCAAGAGAACAGAGCTCTATCCTTCATTATGACTAGCCGCATGGATCTTGCACATTTATCATTCAACTCAGTCCCCTCACCTCCAAAATGATAATTGTAAACTAAGCAATTTTTAAAGTCAGATCCCAAATTAAAAATGTTTTTTTAAAGAAAGGAAGTGAGTTAAGTGGCCCCCTTCTTCTACCCAAGGATGCCAGATGAGAGGAGATTCTGTGCATTCTACAGAGGGGGGGATTTGGCCTGTGCTGGCCATAGTAGATATGTGGTGTCTATATGCCAACCATAAGGCAGGAAGTCAAAGAAGGTGCATGCATGTCTTATTGAGGATAAGAACCCAGGGAAGTAGAGGCCTGTGGACTACTTGGGATGCTTTTGCGCAGAGTATCATTTTTTGTACAAAAATCGAACCTATCACTGTTCGTTCTTTTCAGACTTCCTAAGCTGTGCACCAGCCCTCTGACTTATGGTTGGAGGGATTACCCTTAGGCATACCCCAGCAGAGAGGGATTGGAAAAAGAAGGGGGAGCTTGCCTCTTCTACCTATTGATGTGCTAGTCCCTTCTCCAGGGGTGGACTCCAGTGTAGCCGGTGAAGAGCTGCCCCTGGTCACTTGATGATCACTTGATGATCATGCAAAGTTCAAGGCAGGTCATGTCACTGTCAGCTCCAAACCTTCCTGGATCCATATAACACCTCAGACCTCTACATGTGCCTGTATATACCGTCATACTTTCCAATTGTAGGAAAGACCCAAAGGGTTTCTAATCAAAAGACCTGAGTTCGAGTCCCATCTACACAAACTATCTGCCTTTGGGCAAGATAGTTTAGGTCTCTGAGCCTATTGATGTAAAGATCAACAGAAATGGGAATGTGTAGGGAGATTTGTTTCAGGGCTAGTCATGGCTGAACTCTTTTACAAATCTTCTCTTACCCAAAAACTGATTGAGGGAAGTTTTTAAAATTATCTAAGACTGATCCTTTTGTTAGGGAAACCTAAAGAGGGGGCAACGACATAAGGCAGAGGCTTTAGAACCAGAGGGGACAAGGCTCTGCAGTTCTGCAACTTCAAAGCAAGGTCCTTGGGGCAAAGCTCTGCTTTCTATAGCACTGTTTCACCCTCCGCCTGCTCCGGCCACACCTGGGTCCCCTACCACTTTAACTTGCTGGCAGGTTACCTGACCCATCAGGATCTTGGTTTGGCTTCCTCTCCACCTGTACAGTCCCTATCTGTTGTGGTGTGGGGATGCCCCCCAGAGAGCCCCATCTCAGGCTCTATCCTCACAGAAATGTTCCTCAAAGAGTCCCACACCCCACTTCATTTGGGATGTGCATCATGGCAAGGAATGGCGACACGCCCCGGGTCCGCCACGGCCACAGCCCAGCCGAGTGCCCACCTCCAGTTCAGAGCCTGTGGCAGACATTGAAAATGCAGGATTGAAGTTGCCCGCAGCCAACAGAACCGGGGAGCAAGGGGTCTCGTCTGTGAAAAGTTACCTGAATCTCCACTGCCAGCCCAACTACACAGAGCTTTTGCTTCACTAAGACTACGGAGACTATTTAAATGCCTGCTTAAAATAATCGCTGGTGCCATTGTGGCACAAGAAAGCACATAGGCTGGTGGCGGGGGGTGGGGGGGCGGTGTCAGACCGGCCCTGGGTTTCCAGCCCAGCATGCCCATTCACTGTTTAGGGAACATATTGGCAAACTGTTGAACCTGGTTTACACATGTGTAAAATGGAGATGCTGATGCCTTTGCACAGCTGTTGTGAGGATTAAACAGAACTGCACGCTGCTAAGTGCCTAGCCCACAGTGGCTGCTCCAGAGGTTTTATTTTGTTTTTTATTTTCTTTTTTCTTGCTTCCCTCTCAGTAGAGAAAGACCCAATTATCCCAAGTATGATTACTTTAGGAGGGCTAAAATTTTTCTGTTAAAAGTAGACCTTGATCAAGTTCCTGCCTAATCATTTCAATTCAGGTAGTACGGTGTCCAAAGTAAACGGATTCATTTGCAGCACAGATCCCCCATGCCGCAGCAATGTTTGGGAGTGGGTCTGCCCGCTGTTATCCCCCCTCCTCCCAAGACACCCTCACCCCCACCAACCCAATCCCGGCCTAGGGGTGAAGGAAAAGAGCCATCAAGTTTTGTCTTGGATTTTTAGACACCAAACAAGGATTACGATGGAAATCCTCATTCATGAAATTAAAACTGCCCTTTTTCCTAGGAAGCCTTCGCTAATGGAGAGGCTTGTTTTGATTTCCCGGTTTAGGATTTATACCGACACCATTCATGTGTACATGTGTGTATTTCAGAAATAACTAATCCCGACACAGCAGAATGCATTGGCTTAGTTTATAATGGCCAGCCTGGTCAGAGTATTTCACTGCAGATTTCAAATCTTGCCATTGTTTGCCCATCTTATTAGTCAGATGGCTCATTACGACAGCCAAAATGACAAGCTCTACAGTGCCCCTGGCCCTCTTTGTTTCTTTATGCATAGACAAAACACAGATGACACAAACCTCAAAGGACAGAGTTTGAAAAATCTTCAAGAACCACTGCAACAACTTAGCTGTCACTTGCAATATGTTACCATATCTTTATTTTTTTTCCCCTTCATATTTAGGAGATCATGATATACCTAAAACTGGAAATGTATCCAGACACAGCCAACAAAAGCAATATCTTACCGTTATTTACCCAAGTTCCTTACCTTAAAGCTATAGACATGTTTCTGCAATAATGCTCACCCTACAATGTAAGTACATGAAATCGTTGGCTTTAAGTGACAAAGCTATACATTTCTCTGTACTTTCATATTACATTGCTTTAAAAAGAGTTTCCACAATTCAACTTAAAATACCCAAGTTGCTAACTTCCGAGCAAAAGCAATCACAAGAAGAAATCCTCTCTGCCTCAAGTTGTTAGCAGTAACAGAAATACAAGTTATAAGCAGCCTTTAAATCAAGTGTAATCATATCGTGCTGATAAGGAGTCTTTTCTCAGAAGAACATTAGTAAGATTTTTCTGGGATTGTCCCGATTCTGGGTGCCCGGACCCATTGCTAAGCTCTGTATTTGAGAGACAGTATCCTGTTTTCCGATTCTCAGAAGATGACAGTAGACACTGTCCCCTCTGGTTCTAAAGATTTATTTCTCTCAATTTAAAGATAAGTGGTACATGCAATTCTCATAAAAAACAAAGTTTCGCCATCCTAACTTGGTTTTATCAAAACTGCAATTTTCTATTTCTGTTTGCTTAGACCTGTGATGTCTCTGTGTAATGTTGCCAAGCTCGATCAGGGAGATTTTTATTTCACTCTCACAAAACGTCCCCTTTTTATGCCCCATGAGTACCCCAAGTGGGTTTGTAATTACACAGTCTTAATCGAAGGGGTACAGATGGAAAAAACAATCGTTCCTCATCTCCAGCTCCAATTTCTAGAAAGACGTTTACTTAAGTCTTTAATTCCTGGGTATCTGAAAAAAAGCAAACAAGGTACAGATGGCTGGAATTTCTCTTATTTTTGGTATTAAAATGAAACTTTCCCAAATGGCAATGAAAACAAATAGAAAAATGCTTGCTTTTGTGCTATGAGAGAGAGAAGAGAAAAACCAGTCCTTGAATATTTGCAACAAAAGAACATCACTTGCTACTGGAATTGACAACTGTATTAAAAGGCTTAAGTTTGGAGGTAAAATAATTTTGCTATTCTTCAAATATTTTAGCAGTCTAAAAATACCTTGGGAGAAATATACGTAACCCCCTAGCAGTGCACACCACTCAGGGTGACATTCTGCATGCTCCTATTTTTGCCACAGTGTGGATTTTTCCCCCTTCAAATGAAAACCTACAGAAATAAACTCTAAAAAGGATAGATTATTCCCCCCGTCCATCCTCACGTCAATGAAATATTTTGATTGAACTGTTTTCTGATCACAAAATCTATGTCCAAGTTGTCTAAAACAAAATCAAGAAGCAGTCATTTAATAGAACATCCTATTAAAAGTTAGCCAAAACCAACTAATAAGATCTCAAAGAAATGCACATATTTCAAAGAATTTTGTTCTCTTCAATAGTTGCATGAGTTTTTTTTTTCTTTTTCAGGAAAATGTGCAAATATCAAGGTTACCTGGGTCTGCTGGTCACTTCTAGTTTTTGGACTCTTGAAGATGGTGAGTTTTGCTAATGATGCGCGGCTGTTTAAGAACCGGGTGGCTTTTCTGGCAATCACTCTTTGTGTGCCATCTTTTATAAAGGTGCTTCTTGTTGCTAAGAGATCAGTTGCTTAGAGACCAAATCATTAAAAAAAATATATATGTCAGGGGCCAACATAAATTATAACCAAATTTTGTCATTTTAGCTGGTCCTCTGAATGTTTGGCTTTTGTAATAGATCGTAACGTACCAAGAGAAGCCAATTACTAATCACAAATAGAAAACCAACCATGAGGAGGAGAAAAGATCTGTGCGTACGCTCGCATGGGCAGAGAGTAATGCCACGGATTCCCTATGAAGGAGACGCTTCGTCTTGAGGCTCTCAGAAACTTTACTCCCTGTGGGCATCCTGGGCGCATCCTGGGAATATAGATTCACATGCACACACACACACACACACACACACACACGCATGTGCACACACACACACACACACACACACACACACGCCTGTCCCAGGCAAACTTGAGTGCAGTTTAGAGTCTGAAAACATGTGGGAATTGTGGAACCACTTGAGCCGTTTCCAAAGGGAAATTAGGAAAATGTAGGGTGGAAATCTGAAGTGATCTTAGCTTTCAGCCAGATGTTTTCATGTTTCAACAACTGTCAGTGCTTCAGGTATGTATGTGCTGCGGGGAGGGGGCTCCAATACAAATCTGCCTTTTCTCTCCTTCCCGTACTCAGATGCAGCACTAACCAGGAGATGATGTATGTACAACTGGTTAAGTCTGTAAGGTTTGGCTTTGGCGTTCTTCCTCTCCCCCTTTGGGGTGGCTCTGCCCACAAAGCCCCTGTCCCCTCAAACTGTCACCCAAGTGTTACCCCTCCCAAGGACATTGACATTTTAGGACCCTACGTTTAAATGAAAGACTTGTAAATTCCTTTAAATTCCATTCTAAAGGAATGGTGGGGCATTCCAAGCTTCTTAGTAGGTAGGATGGGAGATGTTTGGGAGCCAGATGAAGCTGGACACAGCCCTTTACTGTAGGACTCCTAACACAGCCCCTTGTCCACTTCCTTCCTCTCCCCCTCCCATCCTTCACAGCTCTCTGCAGTCTCATCTTAGGTGAAAAGCAAGCAAACAAATTAAAAAAAAAAAAACAAGAGAAGAGGTAAAAAGAATACCTAGGGTCCTAGAGATTTTTCCCCCTTTACTAGCTTCCAAAATGCTTGTCATTTGGCTTGACTGTGATACAAAGACTGTACAGGAGGAGGAGGAGTGAGGGCTGCGGGTTGGGGTAGACACAGCAGCGGGAGGGCGGAGATGTCCGGCACCCTCACTCACTAGCTCTGGTCACTGTCAGATGAGCATCATCCCATCACTCATTTATAGAGTAGATATAAGACCCACAACCAGCTTGAATTTACTTAGCAAGAGATAGCAGTTAAAAAAAAGAAATTACAGCCTGTGCAAATGGAAAGGGGCTAATGCTTACAGAAGCTCATTACCGGAGAAAATGAAGCACTGACTTTCCCCAACCCAAGCTGCAAGTGACATGGACACAGAGCACTTGAATGTCACAGAATAAACTCAGGTGTACTAACTAAGCATACTTTTTCCCTTAAAGTCTTTTCTCCCCTTTCTAGTCCCCTGGATTTCTCCTTATTGCCTACTTTTTTTGAGAGAGAAATGGAAACAGAAAGGGAAGGGATCTGAGAGAGAGGAATTGCGGGTGCAGAAAGGATCAAGAGAAACAAAAATGTCCAAACATATAGTCGGTTCTCAAGAAATGCTAGTTGAAAGACTAAGAAAGAGGAAGAGAAGCCTAAGGGGGAGAGAGGCCCTGAACTTGACTATATGTTCCCTGTGACAAAAGCCACTTTATGCTTTTCTTTCCCTGATTCCAAGTACTTTGTACAGGGCTTTTGCACTTAGAACACAATTAAATGTTTTTGTTAAATTCTAAGTCAAAGGACAAAAGGAGAAGAAGGGATGGGCCTGAGGGGTTGAACTATTACTTGGCCCTATATTCCATGTGCCTGGCTCCCTCCAAACGATCATATTCTGTAGACATTTGTATTTTACACCTCAATCCAAAAATAAAAGCCCACCCTTCTTCTTACCCATCTATCTAGTCTTTCTACTCCTTTGGCTCTGATTGGCTCTCCCCTGCCTTGTAGCCATTTGCTTTGGATTCTTGCCTTCTACCTCTGAGATATGAGGCCCCCACCTCTCCTGCCTTTCAGGAGGCACCATTCTGGATCCCAGTCCTTGCAGGCTCCAGGCTTTCACCTACCTGGGTGGAGGTGGGCAGACGCAGTTGTCTATGAAGGATCCACCCACTTGTCAACACTGTGTGGCTGAGGGAAATAGGCTTGGATCCATAAGGGCTTTGCCTACAAATGTCTCAGCTTGGAAGCTTTGAAAGGATTTTTTTTTTTTTTGCATGCATGTAACTGTTTATACCAAGGAACGTGGTCTGGTGTCATTTTAGGTCCTTCTGTATGGGAGACTACTTACGCATAGATACATGGAGCCAGAGAGTCCCCACACCCTGGCCCACCTCTGTTGGGAAGCTGCCCAGCCCATGCAAGCTCCATTTCCCAATCTCAGGAATTGGGGGGAGCAGCTGGGAACTCAGAACAGTGGGCTCCTGCCTTGACATCAGGAGATGATACCCTGAGAGACATCAAGCCCTAAGGCATTCTCTGCAGAAGTGGCCGCCACTGCTGGTGCCTTTTGTTGGGGAAACCAGTGTCCCAAATCCACTCCTAAGTGAGCACACAAAGATCCTGATGCCATCAACTGCCTACTGCCCAGTGGTCAGTATTTCCTCCAGGACTTGCCTCTCCTAGAGGAAAAGCCAAGACCCCATTTCTAGAAAGGCTTACACAGGACCTTCTTTAGGTAGGAGGTAGGAAGACTCCACTTCTGTCCTCGGAGGTTCCAGTGTAGTGGACCGCAACTCTGTTCATATTTCTCCAGGAAATTCCCAGAAGAGGCCTATAGAGGACCATGACCTGCTAGATAGGGGTGGAAGCTGCTTCAAGTGCTCAGTATCCTCTCAGGGAGGACCTCTGCATGCAACCTAGTAGAAGCTTGACCAGCACTAAACAAGGTTGCTTTTTCCAAGCAACATTAACTTGCCAGATGCCCTGTGTTAGCGTGTTAGGCAGAAAGCTACTCTTAGAAGCCAGGGCACCAAGGGGTAGCAGAGGAAGGCCTGCCCTGGAAAAGTCACCTCTAGCCATCCAGCCCAGCTGTTACTATTAAAAAGTAGCATTTAGGCAGCGAGGGCAGCAAAGCACAACTGCCTCAGTCTGCACTCTAGGGTACCTTTGGGAGGCATGAGGTGAAGGGGCAGAAGGTCTGCTGTGTCCCAGGAGGCACCTGCTCAGCCTGGCCAGAGGTATGGCAACCAAGCTGCCCTTATGCAATCATGATCGCCTCTCTGGACTCAAAAATCTTCATCATAGTCCACAGGGACTTCTGACATGCTAAGACCTTGAGACACAGAGGCCTGGGTCAATGGCCATCAGACCTCAAGACACATGGTTATAGTTGCCTCCCCTATAGGTACACAACCCCTGGACCCCCAGCCCCCTTATGGACTTGTCTCCTCTTTGTAGTGGCCTTACGAGATCACATTTCATCCTCCCTTTTGGGGCATATCATCACAGCCCTGCTCAGCAAAAATTTTTCTAAACATCTTGCTCCCCCATCCAGATTGTATGCCAGCTTTGTGGGGTATACACCCGTTCATGTGCACACCCACCAGCTCTCCAGTAATTGTCTAAAGAGCAAGGCCAGACACAGTGTATCTCTTGGGTGCTTGGGGAAGTCTTGTTCTTGCACCTATCACCAGCAGTAGACCTGATCCAACTATCCAGGAAAATTTACCTGTGACAACTCTGTCCCTTCCCTGGTGCTGGAACACCCCTTTTTCTCCTTGCCCTCTCCTTCTCCTCTGCCACAGAAAATATGGCTTCCACTCACACCAAATTCCCAATGCTGTGGTCATACCAACACTCTGGCAGCTAGCTTGCCATTCGGGGAGCTACAGCAACCCTCTAGCAGGAAAGCCTTTGTGATGCCTTGTTCTGACATGTTGAGGACCACAACTAAGAGTCCACCAACCACTGCTCACTCCAGAGTGAGCACGTGTGTCCAACTTATTTTGCCACCAGACATTCATTCAAGGCAGGGAGCTCTTGGACTGCAATTTATGTGATAATGTTAACAAAAGTGTACAGCCTAATAATGATAAGCACCACCACGCATTCCGATTTTACTGCTTTGCTTGAACAAAGAACCATGATGTACTTCTCTTACATTGTCTGATCCTGGTTGACCCTAAATTGATAATTCATACCTAGTCACTGTCTTTGATAGATTACAGGTATTAATTATATCCATCTGTTAGGTAGTTTACTGAGTGAGAAAAGACTGGGGAGAGGGATGGGAAACGAGAAGAAAATGATGTGGTGGGGGAAACATGGAAGCAAACAGAAGCCAAGGGGCCTCTTGAACTTCACAAAGTGATGTGCATATATTAATATCCACACTGAACAAATTCCACAGTAACCTACTGACTCCGAAATCTTCTAATCCTCCAGAGAAAAATTGCAAAGAATTACTAACTGAAACAGAATTATAAGCCAACACAATTGAAACACAATTATAAGCCACTTTGTTTCATCAAAGTGCAGCTAAACTGAGCAAAATTCTCATAAACTAGTCTCCATACTCCTGTCTCTTATCTGACCCACCTTGGAGTCCATCTCTCCCTGTCTCCTTCCTCTCTCTACCTGTACATCCTACCAGCCGCCTCTCATCTGCAGGGAAGCACCCTCCCTCACACCCCTCTGGACACCATTGCTCAAGCCTAGGACAGACACATATCTTTAAGTGAGGTGGGCTAAGATGAAGGCCAAGAAGCACTAAACTAACTGCTCTGTCTTGAGATACTTGTTTTGTTGGATTTTTTTTTTCCTTCAAAGGTTGATTCCTGTCTGAACCACAACCTTCAACCAGCAGGGTACAAAGTGCTTTTTATTTCACTCAACACATCACATTTTGAGGCCAAGTGTGTCCTGATTATAGTGGGTGTGTCCAAAGCCCACTGTGTAAGGGCCCCAGTCCTTTGATAGCTTAAGGGAATCCTCCCAAGCAGAGCAAATATTTTCATGCTCTGTGTGCTCCAAACATCATTGCCTCCTCCCCATTCAGGGTTTCCCAACTGTTTTCATTCTGCAGGGGATTTGTTGATTTGTAAGCATGGAGCAGGCAACCAGTGAAAGGTTGATGAAAATCACCCGGAAGAAAATAAAAGGCAAGAATACGCGCACAGGAGATACAATTGGCTGACACACAAGCAAGAGGTTGACACCTTACGCCCATGACATCTTGAGAGAGGTAAGCTGTGGCACATTCAGAATACACCTCTAGGAGGCCTCTAGAGGGGACAGGAGGTGCTGTTCCAGTCTTGCTGAGGGTGATTCCAGCAGGAAAAGCTTTCAATTCATCTTATTTTTTCCATCCATGGGGTGCCATTGATAGAGGGAAAGATGGACAAGAGTGGGGCCTGTCACTATGTGTTCCTCCCTCCCATAACTCATCCAAGTGACACCTACTCCAAACAAAACTTAGACCTTTGGAGATGAGCTAGGAAATTTATCAGTCTTTCTTTCCTTACCCATCCTGTCCTTCCCAGTCCCCTAGACTAGTCCCAATCAAAGTAGTGGAAAATATGTTCTTTCGAGATTAAAAACAACCAAGACTTTGGCCAAGAGAGAAGGCAGCATGCAACCAATCAGCATGACTGTTTCCCAGAGGCACTTTAAAGCAAGGTGAACCCTGATGTGGCATGTTCTTTGGCAAATCAGGGCAGGTCTGTTTTGAGTCAACTAGGAAAAAATGAGCCCACTTGACCTGGGGGATTCATTCAGTGCCGGTTCCTTGAGGATACCGTGGGCCCCCTTCTCAGGTTCTCAGGCAGCTGTAGCTCAGACATTGGTATTATGGTTCTGCAGAAGGGGTCTGTTCCCATGCAGAGCCCCCCGCCCCTGGCCTCTCCTCCTCTCCTGAGCCCAAACACCTTTGCCCGGAGTCTCCCCTGGCCAGGTCTCTACCTTACTCTCAAATAGCCCCTTACTCCAGGCATTCAGTTAAAACTACCAAAGTAATATTAAACAGATGCCTGATTCTCTTCAGTGATTCAGGGCTAAAGTTGTGTTAAAGGAAACAGAAGCACCACCTTCTTGATGTCCAACCCAAAGCAGGTCCAGGTCACCAGCTGATTTTACAGGCAACTAACAGGAAATTCCAACTTATGTGCATCTTGGGAGGTGGAGTGTGAACTGAAAGCAGAATGTTTTTAAAAAGTTCAGCACCTCAGTGAAATAGTCCGTGATCGACAAGTCTTGATAGCCATAAGCTAACAAGTATTAGTGGAGTAAAATGTAAGTAATAGCTGCTTTCATGTAATAATTAAAAGCACTGTGAATTCGACAAAGCATGTTCAGGCCCTGGAATCTATTCTCCCCCAGCCTATTTCCCCTAAAAGTTCACAAACCTCTCAAGAGTAAGGACCATGTCTTACTCCTCTTCCTATCCCTGGGTTGCTGCCCCTGTAGTGCTCCATAGTTGGGCAGTGAGTTTTGAAAGAACAAAACTGTTTAGGCTTTGCCTCATGCCCCCAGTCCCTGCCTTCCCCCCGTCTCCCTCAGACCCCGACAGCTGAGGTATCTGAGCTGGCAATCCTGCCCCATTCCCAGAACAATCATGTCTCCAGATAAGAATTTTTACTCTGGTGCCCACAGCTCTGCCCACAATCCAGTGTGGTACCGACTCACTGGCCACCCCCATTCCCCTAGTAATTTAATTTGGTTCTCGGTGCTCCGGAGCTGACCCGTCATGTTCCACAGCTGCTACTCAAGTCACAGATTCTCCACCACCCCACACCACCTGGGAGTCTCCTGCTGAAACTGAGATTCTTGCACCCAAGGCTTCACCACTGGGTACCAAGGGGCATGCACTGGACCTCTTTGGCTTGTTTTGGACCAGCTGTCCAGTGAGCACTCCAGCTCTGGCTCATCACCCCACTGCATGCTCCTGCAGCCCACTATGGAGACAGCTGAAGTTCCCTTCTCCCCTGAGCCCACTCCTCTGCTTTTATTCCCCACCCTCAGCCCCTACCTTCTGTCCCACTCCCAGGAAACAGAGGCCCTCTGCTGTGAACTCCCGGCCCAACAGCTCACTTCCTGTTAAACTCAGACTGCTCGGGGTGCCTGGGTGGCTCCGTGGGTTAAAGCCTCTGCCTTCAGCTCAGGTCATGATCTCAGGGTCCTGGGATCAAGCCCCGCATCAGGCTTTCTGCTCAGCAGGGAGCCTGCTTCCTCCTCTCTGCCTGCCTCTCTGCCTACTTGTGATCTGTCTCATCTCTCTCACTCCATTAAATAATAAATTAAAAAAAATAAAATAAACTCAGACTGCTTTCAATGGTGACAGCAACCTCTCTGCCCTAGGCCTGATCTCTACTTTGCCCCTCCGATGGGGCACCCCCACCTCCATTTCATGAACCCCCAGTAGTGACCATTTGTTTAAATCAAGATAGGAGATTGCTGTGCACTTTATCCTCCCAGTGGGCTCTCCAGTTGGCACACCATCTGCCCACTGTTGACAAGAGGGTCCTTCATTCTCCCAACCTTCCTTGCCAGCCTGCAACACGACCAAGGGATCTGCATTATGGTGGTAATTACTGTACTCCCCAACACACACAAACACACACACACACACACACACACAACCCACACACACGTCTTCCAGCTTCCTTCTTGCACTGCCAAGAGAAAAGAAAGGTGAACTAAGCCATAGGGGTTATTCTGAAATGAGTTTACTGCTATAGAACAAGAGTTTTTTGGTTATTTACATTTTTCATGGAAGCACAAAACCTGGGGTACTGATAGATCTCTGAGAATCAAATATGCTGAAATTATCTGGGACAGTCCCACTTTCCTAACGTTTTATTCTTTTCAATGAACGGCATTTGTTTTATGCTTTTACTAAATATACATATGTCTATATTTCAAATGGCTTGTTAGATTTCATATTCATTTCCCAAAGCTTTTTAAAAGAATTCCTTCTCAAATCTTGAATTTGAGAAAAGAGGGCTCGTGAATGAGTAGGTGACCAGGTCACTGCTTGTGCAGCTCTCGGGATGGTTCTGGGCACGGAACAGCTCTCCCAGGGTGCCCCTGTCCTGGAGCCCTGCCCCGGGCTTCACGTTCCAAGAGTCATGCTCTTATCAACAGGGGTGCGAACTTGGTTCTGCTCATCACCTTTCTTGGCTTCTTCCTACATAAGGCTGCAAACCATCATCCTATCTCTAGCTTGATGGGTACTTTGGGACCTTATACAATGCTTTGAAGGCAGATTTGTCTGCAGAACTCTCAACTGCCCAACGTGTCCCCCCCACACACACATAGACACCTTTACTCCCTTTGCTCAGACAGGCAGGATAGGATCCCGGGACATCCTCCACAACCCTTGCTAGAAAACTTTCCTGAGTCATCCATCTCTTCTTATAAATGGAAAGCAACCCTCTCACCTTCTCTAAAGTTATTTGTATTTTAGGCCTTTTTTTGCAGCGAATCAAAGAATGAAAACTTATCCCGTTAAAGAATTTTAGCATTGATCCTCAGGAGGCTGGAGGAACTGGGGGAGGCTCTTTTCCAGCACTCCAATATCCTACACACAATCCTGCTGCCAGACCCAGCAGAAGCTGGTGAAAGTCAAACATGAACAGCCCTCACATCCCTCCAACCATGCCCCACCACAGAACTTCAGGGCCCCTCCCTAGTGGGTGAGTGGAGGGCAGACAGCAGGTATGAGGCTGAGGTTGAGTTGCAAAACCATCTTTTAAAGGCTGCCTTCCTTGGCTGGTCCCAGCCTGTAGGGGCCTGCATTCCCCTAACTCCTCAAGAGTTTCTGTTTACTTCACATTCTTACTCCAGTTCCCAGGAGCCACCCGGGAATGAGGCAATGTGTTTCCCTTAGCACAGTGCCTGGCATATAGTAAGCACTCAGTAAATGTTAGCTATTAATAATAAAAAGAATAAATCCAGAATGGGATCCATGGGATGGATGCTTGCATAGACACTGCGAGGAATAGTCAAGGGGCTGAGACAGTGGTAGGCAGCTACATTCTCAGCACATAGTAGACTGTTCATTTTGTGTCCCTGAACTGGAGGGAGTTTCACTTCTTTAAAGTGGTAAAAGAATGCCTGTTGGTCAAATGACAATGATAAGAGCTCCTTATTCCTAAATCTCCAGGAGAGTTAAAAAAAAAAAAGTATTTCATGTCATAGCTAAGCATCCTGCTCAATGCCCAAGATGGAGATTTATGACCAAACACTACTCATCTGCCTTCTGTTTTGGCCCTGAGAATTCTAACTGGCCAGGTGATGTAGACAACTTTCAAAAGACCTGGCACCTTTTACAGAAGGAGGTGAGGCTAGTGAGTTGTGTTAAACCAATTAAGCAAGCAATATTTGTAAGATTCTCACCTAAAGCCAGGGAACAGAAAGAGAAACAGCTGAGGTTCTGCCACCAGAGTCCAGAATTAATATTGCTGCCTTAAATCCAAAGATCACAGCATTGCTGTTTTCCCCTCCCCTTCCCCTGTCATGTTGCTTTGCACAGAGGGGTTAGAATTTTGTCTCCATTTCCTGAGACTCTGGACTTCCAACTAGTCCTCTAGCAGTGCCTTGACTTCTAAACTGGTTAGCTGGGGCAGAGGTGTGGATCCTCTGCCTAAGACATGTCGTACTTCTTGCCCGGAGGGCTAGAGCTCAGAACCTAGGTGCACGTGAAGTGCTCACTTCACTTTGAACATCCACAGGGCCCCACAGCATTGTCCCCAAGCTCTAGATTGAATGTCATTGGGTAGGATACTGGTTACCATACTTTTCCCTCCCCCAACTTCCAGATTATGTATCATTTTGGTCATGGCATGTGTTATGATTGAGCCAGCCTAAACTTGGCAGAAAACTAGAGACAGATTATAAAAACCTGGAAAGTGAAGGTATGGAATGAGGAATAGGGACACTGAACATTTTTAAGCAGACAATTCGTATGATCAGAGCTGTGCTTCAGGTAGTGGTGATGGGAAAGGTGGGTTGGAATGGGCAGAACCTAAAGGTAGAGAGATTGGCTCACAATCCAGGTAACTTTCCCTCAAGGTAGACAGGAGAGGACCAATGTGAGAGATGGTTCAGAAGAACTGACACGGATTTGGGGAAGGGCAGGGGAAAGGAAAGTAATTATTACATTAACTGGACAATTGAAAAACAATCTTTGAATGCTGTCTTCCCTGGCTGATCCCAGCCCCTGTGAGCCCACACTCCCCTAACTCCTCAGAGTTTCTATCTAGCTTGAGGTTCCTGCTCAGCATCCCCAGAACACCTGGAAATGAGGCAAACATACTTTAGAGGGAAATAAATGTTCACGCTAATAAGAAATGGGCAGAAGGACCAACATTTAACAAGAGCTTATTACAAAATGAGCATTGATAGCATTCATGGAACAGCCACGTGTGCGTGCACACACACACACACACACATGGACCTTGCTTCAAAGGCTACACAGAAAAGCGTAGAACCAGGATTCTAACCTAGGGGTGTGACCCAAAGTCCTTGTCCTTTGCACTGTGGAGTGTTTCTCTGAAGGAGTTAACAGCAAAAGGAAACTAGAGCCAGAGCACACCACCAGCAGTTTGAAGTGTGAGCCCAGAGATTTGGAAATAGATCAGGACCAGAAGATAGGAATATGGGAATCAGTTGCATGGCCATTACAATGGAAACTCTGGGACACATCAAATCTCCAACACAGAAGGTAGAGATCAGGGAAGAAAGCTCAGGCTGGAGACCTGAGGGATACCCTTGGTTTAGGAACTAATAAAGAAACAAAAAAAGAAGCCATCAGAGTAGAGGGAAAACCAGGAGAGGGTCATTTAACCAGAGTCCAAGGAGGACCCTGCTTCCTTGCCGGGCTTTGTATCCCTCCAGAGGGGACACCTTTTCCTAAGTTGTACAAAGGAGTGTGGGCTAGTGGGGGACTGCCTAAACATTTATGCTAGGAGGACGACTGGGGTCCTTCTACATGGGTGGAAAGCAGCTCTCTCCTCAAAAGAAGCTCTTTTCTCTGACGGGGGTCCTTCCATGGCCAGAGGCCCAGTCCCCAGAGCCCAGGCGCTCTGTTTCTCTGCCTAATGTTGAGAGGCTTGTGGGGAGAGCTGGGAGTCAGTGCTCCACAGGACACGGTGGTCTTGAGTAGACAGGCTTGCCTCCAGGAGGGACACTGGCTAACATAGGGCAAGGGGCCCAGATGATGTGCTGAGTTGTGGGAACAAGCCTGGTGCCAAAGAGTATCAACTGCAGAATTTGCCCAAATAATTTTAAACAGAAAATTAGCAAGTCTGAGCCACCTGTTCCCCTTGAATGAGGCTGATGAGACCAGACTCTAAGAGGTTAAATCATGTGGAAAATCCTTACTTTTAAATGGAACTACATTTAGTCAAGAACCACTTGTGTAGGATATGTCTTCAAATATTATTGCCATTTGCCAGAGAAAATGTGCTTTAATTCCTTGATGCCAAAGAATGTCTGATACGTTGTATAATGAAACTAGAATAATTGAACCACTTGTTCATTACAAAGCTCTCTAGCCAAATACTCTAAATTCTTCAGCATCCAAGTGGGCTTGCAGTGAATTAACAACGTTCTTTTCTTAAAAAAAAATAATAATTTTGAGGTAGGACACAACATTTACAAAAGAATTTTTTGTGAAGCGTTACTAAATGCTTTTTATTCCCAGAAGGATCATGCATTATTCTTTGTTGCTAATGCCAGGGTGATTCAGAAGGACAAGTGAACCATTAGCCAAGGCATTAAGCAAGAGTCCAGACCAGCTTTACTCTGACCATTTTTCTCTCAGTTCCTGCCAGGGATCTTCCCCCTAACCTACTGCCCCTCTCTCACGGAGTTCCCACCAAAAGGCCTTGCCTCCAGACAACCAAAACATCAATTTTGCTACCTCCATCTCTCTAACCCCCATAAACTGGGGAGCCCTATAAAGGCAGAGATCATGTGGTATTAACATCCTGGTCCTCAAAATCAAGCAACAGAGTAGTACACTGCACACCTAGGAGGCCCTCAGGAAGGCACTGATGTTGGGTATAGAGAGCTAGAGTTAAGTGAGAGACTGGAATAAAAATGGAAAAAAGTCCAAACTCGGACAGATGCTTCCTCCATCCCACTGGACTTGACTGAGGCAGTCAACTTCTTTGCATTTCCTGGGAAGATTAAATGAGGTGCCAGCAAGTCAAGACTGTTTGGGGGAAGAAAGCTGGCCCTGTCATGGATCACAAAGCTCTGGCAGCAGGGGAGTTTGGGGAGTGGAGAGAAGAGTGAGAAAAGAGAGAAGTGACTCAGTAAAACATGGCCAGGCCGACCAAGGAAGGCATAAGGATATTTCAAGGTGTATGGGAGCATTTTGAAGATCACAGGCAGGTTGATTTTGATGCCAACCAAGGAAGGTCCCCTGGATTTCAGGAAATTGCTTCTAGATTTTTCCCCTCTTTCCAGAAAGGTGTAGCCAGAAGCCAGATGGCAGAGAGGTAAAAGGGGCTTGGGAGGATGGGAGGCAGCAGGGGAAAGACCACATTTCCAGATCAGTGGGGGATAAGAGCTAGGAGGGGAGTCTATGTCAGACTGGGGCTGGGGAGGGGGCAGATGCTGGAGTTCATTTTATGGCAAACCTCTGGGTAGGGGTTATGGTAGAAAGGGCCTTGAGAGAAAGAATCTGAGGAGCAGAAGTGAAGTACATTCTTCCTCTGAGATTGGAGGATTTGAAATAGAAAAGAATGGCTGCAGATTTGACATGCTTTCATGAGTACCCCTCTTCCAAGTCAAGATGGTGCACACTATCACCTCTAAACTGGTGATCCTTGGGGCCAGTTCATGGACCAGTGTCTTTCCATGGTAAACCTCTCACTGAAATGAGGTTCTTTTTATATAGAGCTCAATTCAATGTGAAGGACAGTCCTTTATGCTGAGATTATATCCTCTTCACTTTTTTGGTATTAATATGTTCTTTGCTGAACATGAAATGAGGATAGTAGATCAGAGTTTGGTTTTTCCCTCGATGTCTTTACTTAGCAAAAGAAAACAATGCTGTTCATTGTGAGTCCTCCCTCTGCCACCACCACCATTTATTTTTCATGTTCCTGTTTGTGAAATAAATTATTGAGAACAATTGTTCTGAAACTAATGTTTATATGCCTCTAAAATATAGTTTTAGAAAACAGTTATTTTAAATGAACTATTTTGGGGCACCCAAGAAAAGGCATTTCTGGTTTGGTCTCCCTGGTTGGGACTTACAACCTTATGCCAGTATTATCAGTTGAATTGAGAATTACTTCCTTTGAGGATCACCTTAAAGATGAGTGGGAAACTCTTTTTGACTCAACAGTTTCCGAAAGGACCAGGTGTACACCTCCCTCCAGAGACACCAAGGAACAGGTCTGTGGTAGTGGTAGAGATCCAGGTCATGCAGCCCTAGGATCCCAGACCTTTAGTCCTGGAAAGAACTTTAGAATTCATTTTGTCGTCTCTTCTGGATTAGTCTATCTGAGGCCCTATCAAAGCGAACAGATGTGCCCAAAGCCACACAACCAACTAGCAGCAGAGCCAGGATGAGAGAGGCCCAGGTTCCAAATTCCCAAGCAGCCCTCTCTCATCTCTACTTCCTCCTTGCTCAGGATCATTCCCCACAGGCAAGCCTTAAGCCAAATAGTAGCAGCCTTGGCCCAGCATGCTTGGCCTATAGGGTGGCACATAGAGAGCCATTTTCTCCTTCATAATAATGGCTGTTGCCTCAAATGTTTAATGCCTTCCTGATTGTATCACTCAGAACTGTTGCTGCAGCCCCTTAGTCCCTTCCCAGAGGGGCTTCTCTTCTAATGACCCAGGGGTCATTTCCAAGGCCTAGGCTTTCATAGTCCACCTCAACCTCCACAATTTCAACAAGGCTTTCCTACAAATGGCTCCTTTGGCAGCTTCCTTCTCTCATCTCCCTGTTCATTGCCCACCCCAGGAGTGGCATTTTGTTTCTAGTGAAACAGACCTTGTGGAAATCCCAGTTTTACCGATTAGCACCAACATTTTCATAGTAGGCTTTGAGGCTGAAAGATCAGGAATTACAAACAAGAACACCTCTAGGGCTGGTGGAGACCTAGCAGAGTCAACTTATGCTGTGACTGTAAGGGACATTGTGGACAGGGTGCCATGGGAGCATGAGGACAGAGGACGACTTGACTCACTCTGAGGAATGGGGGGAGCTCCCAGGAAAGCTTCACAGAGAAGACATTTGAGCTGGGCCTTGAAGAATGATTTCAAGGCAGAGAAAGGATCTTCTAAACCCAGCTCCTTGCCTCTAGTCATAGAAGTGACCTCAGAGAGCAAAGCAGGACCTGGCGAGAACTGTGTAAGAGACAGGGAGGACCCACCAGCTGGGATGCAGCTACTGTTTGGGGTAGCATAGAATCAAATGGTCCTCCCTTATTGATTCGGGTTATGCCCCAGTTGATGGTATAAGGTTATACATATGTCCACTGGCTATAAGCTGAGATTTAATGCCATAATGACATTAAAGTTACTTTGCATTTTTGGCTTATTTATCATTTTTAGAACTTGTAGAATAATTCCAACTTTCATGGAGCCTATGCCATGAAAAGTTAAGTGTAAGAAATTACTGTCTCAATTGTTATATTGACAAAAATACATGGACATTTCACTACCATTTATGGCCTTGGGTTATGATTAAAAATAATGATATAACTACTTCATGGTGTATACTATGGTAAGGTATTTAGTTGGAGATGTATCATGAGCCTGTGTTTTTAAAAGTTGATAGGTATCATTGAAATTAACATAAAGGAATCCATAAATATTCTATCTTTGTGGAAAGATCAGGTGGGAATCAGGAAGACATGGCTTCTCACTCTGGCTCATCTTCTGGCACTATGTGTCTCATCCCTGACTAGCATCCACTTTACTTTCTCATCAGTAGAAAGGAAGCAGTTGCCTAGGGAGGGGGAAAATGGAATAGATGGTTTCTAAGGACTCTTCTAGTTCTGCCATTTCTATGATGAAATTCAAGGGATTCCTTTATTGAACAGTGGTCCAGAACATTTCCTTCCATGCCTATCTTGTGCATCATTTGCTTCTAAAACCCTGAACCCTTTCTTTCTCAGTAATTCTTACCATTGTTAGTATGTTGACTCAGAAATTTCTCAACTGCTAATGATCATTATTCCACTTTAGCTGTTGCTGAGAAAGTGAGAAAAAGGAACTGAGTTGGGGGCAAAGAAGCATCCCCAGGATAATGGATTACTATTTTTCTTAAATTAGAGAATAAGTCCTGAGCTGACTGCAAATGTGAGCTCGCTCACATAGCTAATGGGAAGCTAGGAAAGAAAGTGGCTGGCCCCCATTGGCCAGATCCATCCCTTAGGGTTTCTTGGAGCCAGCAAAGGCACTTTCTGATCCCTCAGTCCTCTGCCTCAGAAGGCTTCATAGGCAAGGGTGTTCTGCCAGAATAGAAGACCCTTCCTCCTGAGTCTCCCATGTATTCCTTTCCATGGTTAGTGGCATCTGCTGTCTGATGGCAACTGGGCGTCTTGCCATCACCAGGGCTTCCTTTTGATCCCTGGTTTACATGGCTTTCTGTTGAGCAAATAAACACACTCTCATCCCCGCCCCCAACAAGACAAAGGCGATTCGTTCACAGCAGCCACTGGCCCAGCTGACAGATGTTCTGGCCTCTTGGCCCTGCAGTCCAGCATGCTGCTGACCCTAAAGGTGAAAGGCTCTGTCACCCATTCTCATCCCCCAGTTGGCCCGTTGCTACACAGGATCATCCAAGAAATTTGACATTTGTCTTTCCTCCTCCACTCCTGCCCCCATAGCTCTTAGTGGCTCTTAGGACAGAGCTGTTCCCAAAGTGGCCTTTGATCAGGTCAGCTGGAGAATGAAAAAGATGGGCCATGTGGTCAGGGTTGCCTTGCCACAGCTGCTCAGATCCTTCTGCAGACCTGACTGTGCCTTTGAAAAGACAAGGCCATGAGGAGCTCTTTTAGGTACTTCCCCACAGAGAGAACAAGGAGAATGCCCTTTGTAGGAATGTAATGACTGAAAAAATTAAGTCACACCTTTCTGGCTTTATCATGATGTTGGGGCTCAATAATCTTCCTTTCACTGGTAGTTTACATCCTAGCAGAGGAAGAAAAGACCTTTGCTAACATGCTGTCCAGGTTTTAGGGTCTAGGGCACTGCCCAACCAAGTGGTTGTTGAGCCCAGAGAAGGAAATGTTGACTTCCAAGGGGACACTCAGGGAAGGTTCTACAGAGGAGGTGATGTTTGAGCTGGGCCAGAGGAGAGGTAGAATTTCATTGGACAGAAGTAGAGATGGGAGGGCCTATGGTTATGCAGCTGCTTCTGTGTGAAGGCAATAGAATGCAGAGCCAATCTAAGCAACAGGGAGGTGGAAGGGCAGCCGATGAGGCAAGAGGGACCACACCACCACAAAGATGCTCTTCCAGTTTGTCAGTCAGCCCACCTAAGGGTACTGAGCCCAGTTTTTTTTTAAAGATTTTATTTATTTATTTGACACAGAGATAGAGATCACAAGTAGGCAGAGAGGCAGGCAGAGAGAGAGAGGGGGAAGCAGGCTCCTAGCTGAGCAGAGAGCCTGATGCGGGCCTCGATCCCAGGACCCTGAGATCATGACCTGAGCCGAAGGCAGAGGCTTTAACCCACTGAGCCACCCAGGCGCCCCTGAGCCCAGTTTTGAGTAAATCTCTTTAGACCCATTTCTTTGTAGAAATTCAGAGGGTTTTGAGAGGGAAGTAACTCCTAAGTAGTCCTTAAAAGGAAACTTCATAATCTGAACTTGGCTGACTCCCTCCCTGTCTAGGCTTCTTTGGAGTCTTCCAGCATTTTTCTACATAAGTTACTGAGTGTTCTATGTTTGTACCCCAAACCACAACTAACCAGAAGGGTCACAAACAGCCTATTAGCTTATTTTTTTTTTGAGAGTTAAGACTCTCTAGAAATCACTATGGTGCTTTTCAGCTCTTTTCATAGGAAAACATCTCTGGAGCAAATGAGCAGGTGCACTAGAAAGAGGTTTGAGTCACATGTGACAGCATTAAGGAGTCAATTTCACTCTGCCAATAGTCAGAGACTTTCAAGAATAAAACCCTAAAGAGCCTGTTCCCACCACAGCTGTGAGGCTTGAAGCTCTGGACCTCCTGTGCCACTTGCAGAGTCTAAGCAGTACCACCACCAGTTCCTCCTCTAGTCCTGCCCTGCTGCTTTTCCCTCCTACAAGGAAGAGCATTTTCCCCACATTACATTCATCTTCAGTGCCTTTTTCGTGTATCAAATGACTGAAGCTCCCTGTTAGTG
Source organism: Ailurus styani (assembly GCA_002007465.1). Lineage (NCBI taxonomy): Eukaryota > Metazoa > Chordata > Mammalia > Carnivora > Ailuridae > Ailurus > Ailurus styani. The sequence goes on along the minus strand of LNAC01000084.1, from coordinate 2,561,821 downwards.
CAGCTGTTGTTTTTTTGTTTAAAAGTATAACAAGAACATTTCCCTTAAGGAGATAATTATCACCCTAGAAACAGAAAACAATATTAGGGACAAATTGGACACCAGTAGGACTGAAGGCCAAGCAAAGTGTGATCAGAGAAACAGCAGGAAGGAGAAAGAGGCGAAGAGAAGTGAACAGAAAGTTAAGAAAGGAAACCACTTCCCTAGGTGAGATAATTCAGTCAGACCAGGGGGTGGAGAAACTGTCAGAAGAGAAATCAGATCCAAAGGGACCTGCCAGAGTAAGGGTTAAAAAGACATTTTTTTGAGCTGGGTATAGAATGGATATAGAAAAGCTGGACTTTTTTTTTTAAGATTTTATTTATTTATTTGACACAGAGAGAGAGATCACAAGTAGGCAGAGAGGCAGGCAGAGAGACAGGGAGAGGAGGAAGCAGGCTCCCTGCTGAGCAGAGAGCCCGATGCGGGCCTCGATCCCAGGACCCTGAGATCATGACCTGAGCCGAAAGCAGAGGCTTTAACCCACTGAGCCACCCAGGCGCCTGAAAAGCTGGACTTTTAAATCAAATTATAGGAGGCAAACACTAGAAAGACTGAGTTTAGAGACTTAAAAAATTGATGTGGGAAAATCCCCAAGGGCAATTTCTCACACTTGGCAAATTGCTAATCTGAGTCCAAGTAGTTGAGTTGGCCATGTTGCCCTTGTCATTTGCTTCTCCATCTCTGACGATACTGAGATTATTTACACTTATATGATAGTTCTTGCCCAGCAATGGAAGACATTAAGCATAAAACTTAGAGGGCACAAAGCTTCTTTTCCAAATTAGGTCAATTTAGCCTTTTGGATCCTGGGTTGACCAGAAGAAGGGTTCACCTCATGCTGGATGGTGGGGTTACACCTCTAAGATCAAGGATCCCCCCACCCCCAGCCAGGTGTATAAAAGATCAAGCAGAGAATGAATGTCTCCTTCTCCCTCCAGAGGATTCTTAGGATCAGGAACCACAGATCTGCATGCTGACCCTTCTTTGGCTGTCCCACTATGCCTTCCTTCCTTTTTTTTATGCCACCACGCAAGGCATGCTACTATTCTCTCAGGCCTGAGTCTTGTGCTCTTCATCCTTTGGTTGACTAGACCTGATTTATCTGCCAACTTCTCTTCCATCACGTATCATTGGGTTGCTTATCTTTCCAAGACTAGGGTTATTTCCGACTAAATTCAGCTCACTGGGAATGACTAGAATCCTGAGGAAATACTGGTTATATCTGGACTTAAAAACAAAAGTCCAAAGGGTATGATGCCACCAAAGATTAAAAATTGTTCTTGGAAGTTGTACAAACATTTTTAAAGGAGTATTATTTGGGTAATGATTTCCCTGCCAGAGAAAAATTTTCACAAATTCCTTCTGTAGTCTCTACAAAATAGTAGAGCTACAATTTTAAAACAGCAACAAAGGGAAAAAAAAGAACTGGATTAAATATTTAAGTATGGACCTCTTAAATAAGTTTCCCCTTTTATCTTATAGTATCATTCAGTTGCCCTTTCTTGACCTTTTTTTTTTTTTTGGTCCTCATCAAGCAATTTATTACCAACTCCTCCCTACCCATGTCAGCTCCAGTCCTCCTCTTTCTCATTTATGCCTACAGACAATTCAAAACACATACCCATACTGTTTCTGTTGGCAGACATGAACTAAACATCAATGTGATACTCTGGCAAATTCAAGAGAACAGTCCTGATCATATCCACTCTTTGGGGTCCCATCTTCCATTCTACTGTGAAGCATTAGCATCATTGCTTGCTCGAGGGCATTCACTGAAAGACCTTGCCTAGGCCCAGAGTTGTATCACTGGCTCTCCCTCCAAACAGGGACTCATAGAATAATGGGGCTGAAGGTCAACATAACCATCCTCTGAGAGCACTTGTCATTCTAGCCCTGACTTCTCAACTTTTAGCCATTACTCCCTACAAATAATGACCTATTTTCATCTGGACAACATTAGGCAAAATGTTAAAGCAGGCTAAGTATCATTCCTGGTGTCCTCTTACTGGAGAAAATACCCAGAGTCTCCTTCGACTTTTTCTCACCTTTCCCCAGCTACCTACCCCTCTACAGGTCACAGTCTTGGACTGAAGGTGTCCCATCACCATAACTAGCACCACCTCCAATCTCTGCATGTGGAAACTTCCCTGTCACCTTCCTAAGTCCAGCTCAAATGCAACCTCTTCTGGCAGGCCTTCCATGATGACCAGCCTGCATCTTTCTCTCTTCTGAAGACCCATGGCCCTTGGAATTGGCTTTGCTATGGTACTTGGCACTTTCTACCACTAGGCAGTAAGCTCCTCGAGGGCAGGATCCATGTCTGATTCATCTCTGGCTCCCCTGCAGGTCTTAGCCCAGTGGCCCCTCTTGGAGGCATGCAGGAATGGCGGAGGAAGGAGTGAGGCTCTAAACATGGCACAACACACTCTGTCAGTAGGTGAGGAGGAGCCTGGACCTGGGGTCTACTTCTTCATAAAGCTGCTTATTTCCTTTCCCCTTCCATTCTCACTCCCAAACCATTCCTGAGGGACCTCTCCCGTTCACTATCTTCACCCAACTATCACCGTGGGAGAGAATTCTCTGTGAAGGCTTTAGCTGTTAACAGCTTAGAATGTTACTGCTCCCAGAAGTCTTTGCACTCAGAGGTAGGTGTGGGATGGGATGGGGTTGGAGGAGTGCTGAAGGAGGTGAGGGTGAAACTCTTCAGTCCCCAGTGACATGCACTCTTATTACAGGATTTAGGCATGACAGGCTGGACAAGGAGAGATTTGGGGGAATGGGAGAGCTATTTCTTGATACCCCTCCAATCATAGCCCTTTAGTATTCTGAGCTACTTTTCTTCTCTTTCTGCCTATGTTTCTTTTAAAAAGATGTCCTAGCACAGAGTAGCCCTTAAATAAGTTATAATCATTAATGTTGGTACCATTAAGTCAAGAACATAAACAACATGGACACATAGACCACCCTAAACACATGAGTGCTTGGAGGTGCCAGGTATGTAGATAGATTTTGTTAGAATTTCTGAAGTATCAGTGGAGGTTTTGAAACGTCTGCTTCCCAGGTGGTTAGAAACAGTCTGAACAAAGATAAAGAGGTGAAAACCAGCAGGTTATGTATGCACAGGGAATGGCCAAAGACTGAAGAGAGGGTCCTCCTAAGACTGACAAATGGAGTTGGTTAGATGGGAGGAAGCAGCGAGAGGGAAGAGAGGGTCCAAGTTGAAGAGAGATATGATGACAAATTCAACTTTAAGTTGTTGATAGGTCAGTAAGAGGAAATGTCCCCTAGGAGCCTGAAGATCCCAAGCTGTGAGTAGATAGGTAGGGCCCAGGGTCACAGGGAGTGCATGGATCCTGCAAAGCAGCAAATGCAAAGGAAAGAGCAGTGTGCAGCATTCATGTTCAAATGAAAAAGATGGGGTAGGAGAGGTGATGATGCTAGTGGCGATAGTGCTTTTAGTGCCTCTGAGCTCTGTAGCAGAAAAGTCCAGAAATATAAGGTCAAGGAGAAAAAATATAGAATGGGGGACAGAGAACTTATTAGAATCCTTAAGTGTGCTCTAAAGGCAACTTGGCTTAAATTAAATATTGACATTGTGTTTACTTAATGATTTAAAAATTAACATTTTTGCTGTTTTTCTGGGTTGGAAGACATACGCAAGGCTCTGTAAATATTGAGTTGAAGGTCCCACTTGGCGCTCTCCCTGGTGCTGGACTTGCATAGTGCATTCCTTGTCTTAGGGGTTTATGGAAACCACTACTTTCTCCCTGTTCATCTCTGGGTGCTAGCCAGGAAGTAAATCTTGCCAAATAAAATCACCTTTACATGACTTGTGCTTCTCCTCCACCCAGCACCAGTAAGGCTAATGTTTGCAGCGAAATATTGAATGGAGACAGCAGTCCTTTCCAGGAGTAAAACTCTCCCTATTTTTTTCCAAACCAGATCATGTTAAATAGTGGTTTTCAGGGGGTGGTGAGATTATGAAGAATGTTTATTTTCTTTACATTTTCCAAATGTTATTTCCATAGTTAAAATTGTATTTTTTTAAAGAAATAAAAGTAGATTGTAGCTGATTGAAGGTATCACTCTTAGAAAGTCTTGTAAGATAACCATAAGCTGTGAAATTCTCAGTGACATGGCATTGCCTCTGTGTCTCTTTTAAGAGAAAATTCTCAGCATAATATTCAGGTTTTTAGAATTTATTTGTAAAGATTTATTTTCGAGAGAGAGAGCCACATGCAAGTGGGGGGAGGGGCAGTGGGAGAGAATCATTAAGCAGACTCACTACTGAGCTTGGAGCCCCAGGTGGGTTTCCATCTCACAACCCATGAGATCATGACCTGAGCCAAAAAAGTAAGAATTGGATGCTTAACCTACTGAGCCACCAGGAGCCCCTAAAATTTATTTTTGAGACAATAAATGCACAGAAACTCTATAAAGTGAGCTTTAAGATTGTAATTCAAAATAAATAGTTTATGGGGCACCTGCGTGGCTCAGTGGGTTAGTGTCTGCCTTTGGCTCAAGTCATGATCCCAGGATCCTGGGATTGAGTCCCCACATTGGGCTCCCTGCTCAGCAGGGAGCCTGTTTCTCTCTTTCCCTCTGCTGCTCCCCTTGCTTATGCTCTCTCTCTCTCTCTCTTTCAAATAAATAATATCTTAAAAAAATAGTGTACTACTCCAAGTGACTGCTTTTCTTCCTTTCAATGTAGAACATCTCCTGTGAGTATCAACTCTCCAGTGCATTAAAGGTAAATTTTGGGTTTTGGAAGATTCCTGAGAAAACTGTAAGATCATGGCCTATGTTATATGTCTAGGAAAAATTCAGTTAGTGGGGATGAATGGAGAACATAGTCATATGCTTCGGATTGTCTCAAAACCAAAGTCAGACACTATGCACTTGACACATGAAACACTAGGTGCTGCTCATGCCCTCCACTGTTGTCTTCACACCCCCATTCTCTGAGCCAGCTGACAATGTCCCCTGAGTTCCCACATATTTTCTGCTGGACTGTTGTTAGGCTTTCCATTCTCTCTCCAACCTTTACTAAGCACCTAGTATGTGCCTTTTACTGCACTTTTGCTCTGAGATGATAAGAATGGATAGATCCCTTCCCTAAAGAGACTTAAGAGCTAAAAGGAGAGGCAGTTATGCCAAGGTGACAGTAAAGCAGATGACTGCTGGCCCAGAGGCTCATATAGGCTGTTAGGGAGCACAGAGAGCTCCTAATTTTGCTTGGTGGAAGAGGGTGGGGAATAAATAAGGGAAGAAGGTCACAAAGGAGGGGACATTTGCATTAATTCATCAGGTATACAGGGGAGGGCACAATGGTAGAGGATCTGGGGGTAGAAACCCAGAAGAGCCAGGAAGCTACACCAAGAGAAGGGCTCAGGAATGATGAAGGGATTTACCTGGGACCTACCTATTCTGCCAAACTGTTAAGTGGAAGACTGAGCCCCATGGATTGAGAACATGTGGGGGTAGATATAGCAGGTGGAATTCTAATATACAGTAGGTGGAATTCTAATTCTACTATAATTCTATAGTAGGTGGAATTCAGCTCCCCAAGATTCCAGCCCCCTGTAGAAGCCTCTGCCCATGACAGTGAGTAGGATTTGTGAAGATGTAATTTCACATCTGTGATTATGTTACCTTATATGGTAAACGGGGGTTAGATGTAATCAAAGTCCCTATTCAGTTGACTTTAAATTAATTAAAAGAGTGATTATCCTGGGCCTGAACTAAGCAGGTGCTCTAAAAGTGTACAGGCCTTCCCAGAAGTCAGACTGATTCCAAGCAAAGAGAGGCTCTCCTGTTGATCTTGAGGAAGAATCTGCCATGTTGTGGAGAGAACCACAAGGCTAGGAACAGCATGTAGCCTCCAGGAGCTGGAAATGAATTGAACAAGCAGTGAGCTTGGAAGAAAACCCTCAGCCTCAAGTAAGATTGCAACCTTGGCCAACACCTTGATTCCAGCCTGGTGATACCCTGAGCAGCTATACCTGTGCCCATGTGGGATAATAAATTTATGCTGTCTTTAGCCTCTAAGTTTGTGGTAATTTGTTATGTAGCAACAGAAAACTAGTTCAGTGGGTAAAGAAGGAGTAAAAGTTGAAGACAGAGGAGGAGATAAGATCTAGAGCCCTATGAGAAACTGGGGAGCAAGAAGCATTCTGGTCAGCTGGTCAGTCAGTGAGAGGTGCTGAAGTATAAAGTCAGGCAAAAAAGCTGTGCCTACTTCCTAAGGACCCCTGTAATAGGAACTAAATCCATGAGACTTTCCTTCTCAAGAGGAATGCTCAGGTGAGTGGTGCTGGCTTCGGCTCTGTGACTTTTCCTTCCCAAGAAGAGACCAGTGGAAAGGGGATGATCCAGAGATGATGTTTATATCCTGGGGAGATGTCAAAAATGTGTTTCATTCAAAGGCAAATACATCATTTTCATACCATGAAACTTGGCAAGTTTCTTCCCTGAAATTTAGTTGTTTCCTAGGACTTTATTTCATGTTGTTCCTTGCTACCAAAGATGCAAAAGCATACTCTTGCATTTTGTGGTGCATTTCAATTCTTTCAAAATATTGAAAAAAATCAAAGTGTAGTCAGGCCATTTTTCCCTTCAAAGGGGCCAATATTTGATTTTTCTTCTTTTAAAAAAATTTAGGTCACACTCGTGAATCATTTCAAAGTTTGAATCATTTTAGAGGGTCCAGAGGGACTGTTTCTTTAACACTGGAAATAATCAGTGGTTATGTAATATACATAGAAAGGACAAATAGTTTTAAAAAAGAAATTCCTCCATCTCTTTTTCTTCTAGCATCTCAAGAATCCTAAGTCTTCGCTGAAAATAATAAACCATTTTTAATGCCAAAGTTATCTTCATGTGAAATTTTAAAGCTCTAGTAATTTGTGTAATAGAATATCAAGTGCCTATTCTGTGAGAAAAGTGTGGCATAGTGCTGTCACATCCACAGGTGGAAGGAAATTACAGACATCTAAAGACAATTAACAATACAGGATGATTATATGTGGCACAAGGAGTCCAGATAATCAAAGGTATAATTGCAGGGGAGGGAAGAATTACCTAGAGTCCGGGTGACCAGCCCATCTTTGAAGGAGGAGTGATCTCCCATCAGTGGTGAGGACTAAAAAGGGGAGGGCTGGCATAAGGCAGGAAAAAGTTGGGAAGAATGGAAGAGCCTAGGCATATTTGTGTAGCAATAAGTAAATCAGTTGGATTGAAGGTAAGATTCATGTCAAAGGAAGTAGAGGAGATGTTTGGAAAATATTACTGAGTCTAGGATTTTCCTATATGCAATGGAAAGCCACTGCAGTCTTTTGGATCCAACAAAAGCAAATGTTTCATTGAAGATTGTGGTCAGTTGTGTTTGTTTGAATTGGTGGTAGAGAGCCTATTGGGAATTTAGGGCAAAAGTGATAAGGACCCAACCAGGGCAGGGGGAAAGCAGACAGAAATATGACATTCAAAATATAATATACAGAAAAATCCAAAAGATGTGATACCTCTCTAGGTAATTTATTGATGTCACAAAACTTCAAAGATTTTGGCCACGACCCAGCTTGTTTGGTGGGCACCAGTGGTCTTAGGCAACATTCCTTTCTCTTTGCAGAGAAAGGTAATTATATGTGAGCTTACAGTGATATTTTTAGAGAATCAGCTCAGGACTCATTGAGAACTTCAATGGGAACTAGGGATGATTCCACCACCCTGCTGCTGCTACTCCCCACCAAGCATTCCCTCCTCCATCCCCAACTCACTTTCCTGGTCAGAAGAAGAGGTCCTGGAAAATGATCCCACCCTTACCTCACCTTTCCTTCCTTTGTTTCATGGTCAGTTTCTGAATTTTTTTTTATTTTTGAGAGAGGGAGATAAGCATTTGCTTGAATTATCCTCCAAGAAGATACAGGTCTGGGGAACCTGCGTTCTGGCTTCCCAGTGGACTTCCTTCTCTCTTGTGAGCCTCCAGATCCCACTATTGGTGTCTCTTCCCCAGACTCCTCAGAATCACCCATATGTCACACAGAAAACCTCTGTCGCTCTAGTGGTGTGAGAAGGGAAACTTTCAGACCCCAAAGTCTTAATTAAGGCTGGTGCAGTGGAAAAAACAGAACCTGTACTCAGGATACCTAGGTTCTAGTGTACATTTTCCTTGTTAGGATCCTGACAAAATCACATCACCCTTGAGTCTGTCTCCCTGTCAACCATGTAGGAATCACAAAGCTTATCACGAAGGCGTGTTGGATTGTCATGAGGATGGTAAGATAACTAATACACAGAGCACTTTTGTTGATGTGATGCGTGGCACCTACTTGTGCTAGCTAAATGGCTGACCCCTATTCTTTCTCCCGCTTTTTATCTTCTTTTCCAGATTGAACACACTGGCATTACTTTGTTGTAGAAAGAGAAGGTAAGTGCTTTCAAAGAGAAAAGATAGCAGAAATGGCATGAGGGAGTAGTTAATCTTCCTTGTGAAGAATTGTGTCCTTGGCAAATGGCCTCAGCTTCTCCCACTCATTTTTTTTTTTAAATATAAGACTTCATCCTTTTTTTCCACTTCAAGTGCTACTCTGGACACCCTCCAATGTCTTCATTTCCCTTTTGAGTTCTGGAGCCCCAAACCTGACTGTATTCTCTAAGACTATGTTTATTAGGCAAGAATACTATTACATGGAATAATCTCGGCATTTTGTAGGATTCACAAAGCTTAAAGTAGTACTTACTTTATATACTGTTTTGTAAAAGTGATTTGCTATTGGTTTTCCTCAGAAGAGAGAGACAACCCTTCGATAGTTGTTCTCTAGAAAGGGAAAGCCCCAGAATCAGACTGGGTAATGCTCTCTAACAATGTGTTGCAGTTCTGAGGCACACGAGAGACCTTAAGAAAGATTTCAATCTTGGATCCCAAATTTCCAGTCCAAATTTCTGTTATTTCACTGAATTGTGAGCTCATTAAGGTCAGGGATGATGTTTAAGCCATTTTTGTAGCTCCAAGATATAGTACATAGGGAGATTCAATACACCTTTGTTGAATGATCACCTATATCAAGGATCAACCCAAATAAGGCAGAACACTTGGAGCCATAGACTCCGGGGACTTGGCACCACCAGACCAGGGGATATAGGATTCCTAAATACAACAGTTTCTATCATTGGGTCTCTGCCAGTAAGTCATAGGGGAGCACCAACTAGAAGAGATGGATTCCAAGTGTGTGGCTAGACTTCCGGGTCCAACCAAATGGAGGAGGGACACTGTACTCTCTCACACACTGATTTACAACTTAACACTCTGAACAAAATACAAACACACAAAGCAATTAATTAAGGACCCTGAAAAGTAAGTAAAAGCAAGTGGATTGGGGAAAGAAAGAAAAACTCAGTATATGACCAATATGGTGGCAATGAGTTTCTTAGAATTTTTCCCCTGGCTTTGACCTAAAGGTGAGCTGACTCATGAAACTGCACAGCAGTCATAGACAGCAACAACTGTAAAAAGCAGCCCATTTTTCTGGACAAATGACCTGGAAAGGGGGCCCTTGCAAGTCAGAGTATGTGGGGAAAATTCTTGTTCTCATATATTTTCTCTCTCAGCTCAGTCTCAAGCCCAGATGCAGCTTCCAAACTACACTGCCACCACCATAGCAGCAGCCTGAGCACCTAAAATCCCTGAGAGAAAAATCTGTACCTCTGGATAGAAGAATGTAGAAAAGGGACCCCTGTTATGTGAAGAGTATAAGGGGGGTTCTCATTTTTTTCTCTTTTCTCTTGCCACTTTATCCAGAGGGCAGACTTAGTAGAATGAAACTCTGTAATGTCATTAGTGGCTCTAACTCTGAGAAAAAGCCCCATCTTTCTGGCCAGGAGACCAGCAAAAGGTGATTCTGGGAGCTGAAGAATGTGAGGGAAATCCTGGAGAGGAAAGAATGGGAGAAAGGGATTCCATGTATGAACCAACATAAGTCCTGGGCTTTACCTCCAAGTTCTGCATGTATGGAATACACCCAAACACACAGCAAAGACTTTGGAACCTGAACTGACAGTGGAACCTCTGCATTCAGAAGGTGAGACAGAACTTGCAGTCTGCGCTTAACTGGTTTGCTTGAATGCTAAAACGAAACCAAACAAAAAATCAGCATGCTCTGATTTTAACAGGACCCAGAGTTACCTAACGTTCCATATAAAGTATCTAAGATATAATCCAAAATTACCCGATGTGATAAGAACCAGGAAAATCTGACCAATTCTCAAGATAAGATAAGAAATAAGATAAGACAATGTTGAAATTATAAGAAAAAAAAGATTTTAAACCAATTGTTACACTCGTTCTTCATGATCAAGTAAACACTCTTGAAATATGTAGAAAGAAGTTGTCAGTAGATCTGAAATAGAAACTTTTTTGAAATGGAAATAGTAGAACTAAGAAATAACATCTGACACCGACCTGTACCCCTTGGGCAAAGAATAAAAATAAAATTAAAAAAAAAAAGAAATAACATCTGAAATAAAAAATTTCACTAGATGGGCTCAATAGCAGGATGCAAATGACAGAGGAAGAGTCAGTAGACTGGACGATAGATCCATAGAAATTATCCAATCTGCAGAAAATAGAGAAAAATATTTGAAAAATAATGATTAGAGCCTGAGGGACCTGTGGAACAATAAGACATGGTCTAACATCTGTGTCATTGTAGTTCTTAAGGGAGTGGAGAAAGAATAGCAAAGAAGAAAATAGTTGAAAAAAATTAATGGCTGAATATTTCCCAAGTTTGGTGGGAGATATAAGTTTACAGATTCAAGTAGCTCAGCAAACCCCAAACAGAATAAAATTTAAGAAAACAGAACTGAACATCCCACCATTCCCAATCATTTTACCCACCAGTGCCCTCCTTAAACTCTGAAGACATTTGAGTTTTTGACCCTGGAGTCAGGGAAGAAGCACATGAATAGGAGTCAGACTCCTAGGAACTGACTTGAGTATAAGACCCAGGGAAAACCAGTTCTTCTGCCTGGGCCTTAGGTCCTCATCTAGAAAAATCTCAGGGTTGAACTACATGGTTTTCTAATTTACTTCCAGTTCTTAAATATTGCCCATTATCAGCTCTTCTGTGAACCTTTTCTGTTCAAAATGATAGCATTATCAAAACCTAACGCTATGAAACAAGAATCACTTCCCTGCCAAGTCTTTCCACCCTTTGTAATGGTGCAATTGACTGAAATGGAGATCCTCACAGAACACAACCAAAAATAAAGTCTCATAGCAACCAGAATGGAGGTTGGCTTTCCCCAGCAGCTTCCTACAGAGCTCTCTGAGCACCATGGGAAGCCTGGAATTCATTGCAAAGGAAAGGAAGCTCATCAGAAAACTTTTCACTCCCAAAAAATGCATTTCCAATCTCATCATGTCTCTCAGAGGCTAAGGAATGGAATGGAATGCTCCATGGCCTCAGATTCCTAGTTTGATGTCAAGTCTTGTCAGAATAGGTTAAATCTATATCTGTAAACACAGTAATTACCACTTACATAGCATCTTAAAGTGAACAGAGCAGTTCTCTTTCATGCATAATCTCATTTCATCCTCCCAACCACCAACCTCTGTGGTAGGTTGTAGCAATCCCCTCCTGTTTCCTCAGAGAAAACAGCGGAGAGTGGTTGAGAGTTTTATCCCAGGCCATCTAGTACTAAACTTGAGAAAGTGCCAACTCTTTGGCTTCCAATTCTGTCCTCTTTTCCCACCACCAGGAACCACAGGCCCTAGACAATGCCCAGAGCCAAGCTGTGACCTGCAGCTACTGGGCAAGAGGCCAGTTACTCCACATTTTAAGGACAGGCTGTAGTACATTAGATCCTCTCAGATCATTCCTCCCAAGAGGAACATGGTGTTAAGAGTTGGCTCCGATACACTCTTTCCCTTTCCCTATCCCGCATTGTCACTAGCCAGGCTACTCCACAGGAAAGAGTCTATCTGATATTAGATACAAGCTCTTTTGAAAATGTCTTTCCTCCGCTCCTTCCAGGGGCTTGAGAATGTGCTTGACTTTGAGTCAAGTAATTTTAGGAATTGCTGGTTGCTTCTTGAGGTTTTGCCACTGAAGGGCCTTGAAGGGCTTTGCTGCTTGGCCCCCACACAGGCTTCCTCTCTGCTCTCCTCTCCCCCAAGGAATTGCTGTTCCCTCCCATTCTTGCACATTCATTCAGCCTCCACTCTGCATTGATGTGCCTGGAGGTCATCCTTCTCTCCTTTCATGAGCCAATTTCACCTCATTTATTCACACATTGTCCCTTCATTTTCAAGAAAAATACAAAGTAGTCTCTTTGAGTATGATAATTCTGAGTCATTGCATACCATCATCATTTCAGAACAAAAAGATGTCAAAAGGTGGGTGGGTTCATTTCATCTATCAAGGGAGTAGGCCTCTCTTCTTTGTTTTACTCCTAATGACTCATTCAACCTGAATCAAAGCTGAATAGTCTTGGCCTTTGAACAGGAGGCTGGGGGGTGAAGGGGAAGGAGCAGGGTGTAGGTACCATCCAAGCTGGGGCCTTGTCCATGTGGCATGGAGTGGGCAGAAGAGACTGAGAAAATAGAATGATAGCATGATGCCATATGAAGCCCTTGTTCAACTCTGGACCTCTGTTTTTCCCATCTATAAAAACCTCAAACTGATCACACAAGGGTGGGTTGGGACTGGGGTATATGACCTCACTATAACTATTTTTCTGAATCAGTGTGCTTTCTTGCCTGGGCATTGGAACCTTGATTCAGGAAAGGAAGTTCAACCTCACCTGGCTTAGGTACCTGAAGAGGTGGAGAGAGGAGGCTTTTGCTGGCTGACTTAGGTTTGGATCCTGCCTCTACTACTTCCTGGCTCTGTGACCTTGGGATAGGTATTTCAGCTCCCTGTATCTCATTTATAGTTTTCTCGTTTATAAAAGGAGAATAGTACTTATCTTGATAAGATCACTGTGAAGATAAAATGTAATATCTGCCACAGTTATTTCAGGGACTTCCCTGACTTACATACAGGATACACAGGACAGAGGACAGGTAGGCTGAGTGGGCTTAGACAGTCTTTGAATATCCCTCAGTTTATTCTTTGGTAAAATTGGAATAATAACATGTGCTTTGCAAGAGGTTCCTGAGTGTTAGAGATGATATAGTAAAGAGTTCAGCACAGCACTAGGACCTTAAGTGGTGCTGCTGGTCAATTAGAGGTTATCAGTATTTACCTTACCTAGGGCCAGTGCTGGGTCAAGGCAGGAGACCCCAGTGGGTTTTGAGCCAGAGAAGGTGGGACAAAGATGACATTAGCATACAGGCTAGGGCCAGTGCCTAGAGGTGTGGTGCAGGGTGCTCAGACAGGGGATGGTGTCTAGCAAGAGTTCACACCCCAGGACCAGAGCGGCTGCCCCACATGCCCACTCATACAGCTATATTTTCCACAGCGTTGGGTTCAGGCAGTCTGCCTGATGGGTTCACAGGCCTCACAATACAAGCTGCCAGGCAAGCCTCTGCAGAGGCCTAGAAATAGGGTAGCAACACCCTAGGGCAATAGCTCTTATCATGAGGACCCAGGTCACTGCAGAAGATTCAGAAACATAAAAACATTGCTTTTGAGGAAGGAAGACTTTTGGGGGTTTTTCCTGGTGGAAACTGTGATCTATGGCGTTTTGGTCATGCTAGGCTATCTAGTGGTTCAAAGACCTCTTGAGGTTCCAACACAAGTGGCCTTGGGGTACACAAAGAACTCTGAGCCATTCTGGGAGAGCAGTGGTATTTGTCTCCCCAGTCCCTCCCTTCAGCAAGTTTTAGTTGCACATCCTGGAGAACCAGGTCTCAGTAGCTCTCCCCAAAAAACCATGACCAAACCATCTGCTAAACAAATCACACACTGTTCTGTCTCAGTAATCTTACTTGCATCATTGTGCAGCCTGGAATGTCCTCTCCACTCACCCAAATCCTACTCATATAAAGGGCCCAGCACCAGTCCTAACTTTTCTGGGAAACCCTCCAAAATCTTTCTAGCCCACAGAAATTATGCCTTCCTCAGAATACTTGGTTGTGCCACCATTTTCTTTCTGGATAGTTCTTATTCTATGGTTTTGTTTGTTAGCATCTGTCTTTGGTATTTTTAACATTTTTCTTCATAAATATTGGTTTCCTCCATCTTTCTCATTTCTTTCTTCCCGCTGGTCACCAAAGCCTGTTGGTTGTACCTCTCAAAATTATCTTCAATCCATCAGCTTCTCTTTACCTCTTAGGGTCAATCTCTGGTTCAGGCCACCATTACTTCAACAGCCTCCTGAGAAGTCTCCTGCATCTGGACCAACCCTTCCAGTTCATTCTTCACCCTGAGCCCGGGGGACAGTTTCTAAAATACAGATCTGCCTTGGGATGCCTGGGTGGCTCAGTCAGTTAAGCGTCTGCCTTCAGGTCAGGTCATGATCCTGGGATCCTGGGATTGAGTCCCATATCAGACTCCCTGCTCAGCGAGGAGCCCACTTCTCCCTCTGCCTGCCACTCCCCCTGCTTGTGCACTCTCTCTCTCTCTCTCTGATAAATAACATCTTAAAAAAATAAATAAAATACAAATCTGCCTCAAGCCCTTTATCCCATTGGCCTCAAGATAAAATATAAACTTTCCAACAGTCTTTTCAAAGGCCTTCATTTATTGGTCCCTGCCCACCTCTCCCCCCAACCCCTTCCACCATTTATCACAGGCCTGCCACATTCTGGTCATGATAAATCCTTCTTAGCTCCTCACACACACACTCCCTTAGACATTCTGTCTGGAATTCTCTTCCTTCCCACCCACCATGACTCTCTCACAACACTTGCTTCACCTACACATATTCAGTCTTCAGGTCTCTAATTCAGTGATATCTCATCCACTAAGCCTTGATGCCTTCCAGTCCCCAACACACCCCCTAGTCTTGGTGACCTACCCAGAGTATCTTGTCCCCTCCCCATCACCATACTTCTAATTCCATTTTATAGTTGCCTGTTTACTGGTCTTTGTTCCCCAATAGACTATAAGCAATTTCAGAGCAGAAACCGTATCTGCAGAGTTTACTGTTGCATACCCAGTGCTGGGCCCTGCGTCTACATTTCATAGATGCTTAAGAAATAGGTTTTAAATAAATGAATGAAAAGAATCTCTACATACAGATCTTCGGGGCAATAAACATTTTATATGCATCTCTATATCTCCCTTCTGTGCCTGATTCAGGAACCTGTGTATTCTAGGTACAGAGGGAAAGAGGTAATGCCCTCATTATTTAAATAGAATGCTCCTATATTTCTTGGTGTTGCCCTTTTCCAGGCTGAAGGCCTTTTGAACTACATGCTGACAGGAATGCAACTGACAACACGATGACCTAGATCTTCTTCCAGGGTGCTAGATGAACAGGAAGACCCACAAAATTCAAGGCCTTCAGAAGTTGAATGGACCACTCATCAAGGAAGAGCTGGAAAAAGCCTTGATGGAGTCCAGGAATTGTAGTTCTCATCCTGACTCCTTCATTCACTAGCTCTATGACCACAGGCAAATCACTTAGCCACTGGAGTTCAGTTTCTTCATTGGTAAAATGTGGTAAGGAAAAGGACTGATAGTTTATCTTCACTTAGAGCTTGGAGTTATCATTCATTAATAAACATGTCACCACATTCCCACCAGAGGTGAGGAAGAATTGGGCTGTTTACAACCTAAAGATCAAGATACCCATATCATTACAAACAAGGTAAGTGTTTTTGTAATCACAATCTTACATATTATATGAGGCTTTAAACTTTGTAGTGAGTTTTCATATTTTTAATTCTTAAAGTAACCATGACAGAGGCAGCTATATGGGTATATCAATATCTATTATTCCCCTCTTGCCTATCAAATCATTAGAAATGGCAATATGCCCAGTTAAAAACTATATTCCCCAGCCTCCCTTTTAGCTAGGATGATCATGTGACTTAAGTTCTAACAGGTAAAATTTAACCAGAAATGTCATGTATAACATCATGTAAAGACTCTCTAAAGGGGGAGAATACACTCTTTGCCTTCTTTTTCCTCTCCTTTCTGCTGGCTGAATTGAACAAGATGTCTGGAACTTGACAGCCATAGTGGACCATGAGGGGATGTGCTAAGAATGGTGGAGCAGCAAGATAGAAGGAACTGGGTCCCTGACTCCTGGAGCCACCATCCCAAACCTGGGTTATTTTCTGTTGGGCTTCTTTGCCATAGGAGAGAAATGATTTCCATTTTCTTTAAGCTACTGTTATTTTATTTTATTTTACTTTATTTTTTTCAGTGATCTAAAATTCATTGTTATTTTAGTTTTCTTGTCACATATAAACCTAACTCTAATTGATAAAATAATTATCTATTTTATTAAGACCCTGTGCTAGTTGCTGCAGGTGCTGTAAAGATATATAGGATTTAGGTACACAAAGAATTGAGCAGGAAGTCTCTGTCTGGTATGAAGGAAATGCTAAGAAATATTTGGCCTGGTTGGGCTGTATGGATATGAAGAGGATTTTATGAGATGAGGCCAGGGAATATTATGGAAGGCGCTTAAATGCCAAGCTAATGACATTGGACTTGACCCAGTGGTGGGCAAACAGAGCAGGTAAGCTTGCCTCCAATTTGTGAATGAAGAAACCCAGGCCTTGGCAGATTACAGGACTTGTTCAAGGTCACCCAGCTGATATGCTGCAGAGCCAGAGCCGATCTCAATTCTACTGACACTTGCACCAGTGCCATCCCGTAGTTCTGGTGTCCTTGACAGAATCTGGGGCAAAAAGAGTAGGAATGGAGGTGTTGCATTTTGACACAGCCAGGTAACTAGACTGTGCCCCTCCTCATACCCCCACACTTTAAGAGAAAGTTTTGGAGGGTTGCTAGAAGTTTAGGATCCAGACCTACCTTGAAGTCAGAGGACCCTTCCTCAGCCTCCTGCTTAGCCACCCCCATGAGGCTACAGTTGCCAGGCTGCTGCTTTGCTATGTGGTAAGTACCCATGTGTCAAGCATAGTGCTGGGCACACTGTATACCTTATCTAATTTACTGCCTTCAATAGTTTAATAAGAAAATTATAATACCACTCCTATTTTACAACAAAGATAAAGAAACTGAGACTCTAAGAAATGAAACCACCAACCAATGTCACTCAGTTGATGGCAGAGTTGAAGTTCAAAGCCACATTTGTTCAACTCCAAAGCTGTATTCTTAGCTCCACATTCTAACGTCTTCTCAATCCCTGCCAAAGCATGGAATAATCTCCTATTACTACTCAGACACCAAGGACTTACCTAGTTTGATAGGTTGACCAGTACCAGATTCCCACTGTGTGCATTCCACCTGTAGTCGGGAGTCAGCATCCAATCCAATGATCCTATCACCCATGCCCTACATGTGACCCTCACATGGGTGAGGGATCTCCTGGGGAGATAAACTGACAGATGTTCAGATCTTTGTGGCCTTAAGCCTCCCAGGGTTCTTTGTTTTGGTTGGTCATGTGGCAAGGATGTCAGAGTCCTCCCATTCTAGGTTCTAGAATTCACAAATTCCAGTGAGCTGTTTCATGGAATCAGGGACACTGCATTCTTTGTGTCCTTTCTGTGGCTGTCATGGTTAGAATGCATTTGTTATGATTTGCACTGGCGTTCAGTCAATAAACAACTGGTCATTGGAACTGAATCTCCTATCATTGCCAACACTTGGAAAATTGCATTTTATTTTTCTGGTTATCCAGTGTGCATCTTTCCAGTAATGTGGTATGTCCAATGTTCCAACACAAACCACATATTCCCCTAAGCTGACCACACTGGTTTTCTTCTGGAACTTCCATAGGAAACACCCTGAGATGTAGCCTGCAGAGCTGAAGGCGACTGATGGACCCCCATTCCCTCTGCATTCTCTGCCCAACGGAGACCAACTACTTTGTCAGGTTTTGCCCTGGGTCATCACCCCATTGTTGTGCAACCTCCCTTCCTATTGGAAAAACACTCTTCTTTTCCAAGTTTAGCCTAAGATTCTTACCCCACACCGTCTTGCTAATCAGGCTGATGATGGAATGTGTTTCCCTTATTTTAACTAGATATGTTAGGGTTAGCCTAAGTCTAGTAGATTTTTAACAGTTATCGATAGAATATTCATCCATTTCCTTATCAACACTATGATCAACATTCCTATTCTCCGATGCACTATTTACAGCATCTGAAATCAGACATGAAAGAGTAAATTTGTTCATAACAAAGTTTTCTGAAGTATAAACAGATTCTGTCAGATGAAGAAGAGGCACAATTCTTACACTTGCATGCATTGTAGTGTAGTCAAACTATCTCACCAGAGCTTGCCATTACACCTTGTGGACATTCTTATCTATGGTTCTTATACAATCCTCATAATCTGCCATTGTCACCCAAAAGTGATGGCCAGTTAAGCAGTTGGATCCACATGATTGCAAGTGGCTCACTGCTTCCTTGACTGCAACATTTTCATTAAAATTATGCCCTAGATATTTCCTATAGATAGGCAACACCTCACACATGTCCCTCCAGGAAGCACCAGCAGTTGGTGAACATGAAAGGACTTTGAAACCTTGTATAATACTGTATGATGTGTCAGCTGTCCTTTTACATGGTAACAGATGGTGGCCAAAGTTCAGCTGGGCACAAGGCCAAGCTCTATCTCTTAATTGTGGTGTCATCTCTACTAGGTCATTCACACATACTCACCCCAAGTTTTTCTTTTTTTTTTTTTTTAATTTTATTTTTATTCTTTGCCCAAGGGGTACAGGTCTGTGAATCATCAGGCTTACATCTTTCACAGCATTCACCAAAGCACAAACCCTCCCCAATGTCCATAACCCATCCACCCTATCCCTACCCTCCCACCCCCCAGTAACCCTCAGTTTGTTTTATGAGATTAGAAGTCTCTTATGGTTTGTCTCCTTCCCCATCCCATCTTGTTTCATTATTTTTCCCTCCCTACCCCCCACAACCCCCCACCCTGCCCCTCAAGTTCCTCATATCAGAGAGATCATATGATAATTGTCTTTCTCTGATTGACTTATTTCGCTCAGCATAATACCCTCCAGTTCCATCCATGTCGTTGCGAATGGCAAGATTTCGTTTCTTTTGATAGCTGCATAATATTCCATTGTATATATATACCACATCTTCTTTATCCATTCATCTGTTGATGGACATCTAGGTTCTTTCCATAGTTTGGCTATTGTGGACATTGCTGCTATAAACATTCGGGTGCACGTGCCCCTGAGGATCACTACCTTTGTGTCTTTAGGATAAATACCCAGTAGTGCGATTGCTGGGTCGTAGGGTAGCTCCATTTTCAACTTTTTGAGGAATCTCCATACTGTTTTCCAGAGTGGCTGCACCAGTTTGCATTCCCACCAACAGTGTAGGAGGGTTCCCCTTTCTCCGCAACCTCGCCAACATCTGTCATTTCCTGACTTGTTGATTTTAGCCATTCTGACTGGTGTAAGGTGGTATCTCGCTGTGGTTTTAATTTGTATTTCTCTGATGCCGAGTGATGTTGAGCACTTTCTCATGTGTCTGTTGGCCATTTGGATGTCTTCTTTGGAGAAATGTCTGTTCATGTCTTCTGCCCATTTCTTGACTGGGTTATTTGTTTTATGGGTGTTGAGTTTGAGAAGCTCTTTATAGATTTTGGATACTAGCCCTTTATCTGATATGTCATTTGCAAATATCTTCTCCCATTCTGTCAGTTGTCTTTTGGTTTTGTTGACTGTTTCCTTTGCTGTGCAAAAGCTTTTAATCTTGATGAAGTCCCAATAGTTCATTTTTGCCCTTGCTTCCCTTGCCTTTGGTGAGGTTCCTAGGAAGAAGTTGCTGCGGTTGAGGTCGAAGAGGTTGCTGCCTGTGTTCTCCTCGAGGATTTTGATGGATTCCTTTCTCACATTGAGGTCTTTTATCCATTTTGAGTCTATTTTTGTGTGTGGTGTCAGGAAATGATCCAGTTTCATTTTTCTGCATGTGGCTGACCAGTTTTCCCAACACCATTTGTTGAAGAGACTGTCTTTTTCCCACTGGACATTCTTTCCTGCTTTGTCGAAGATTAGTTGACCATAGAGTTGAGGGTCCATTTTTGGGTTCTCTATTCTGTTCCACTGGTCTATGTGTCTGTTTTTGTGCCAGTACCATACTGTCTTGATGATGACAGCTTTGTAATAGAGCTTGAAATCTGGAATTGTGATGCCGCCAACTTTGCTTTTTTTTTTCAACATTCCTTTGGCTATTCGGGGTCTTTTCTGGTTCCATATAAATTTTAGGATTATTTGTTCCATTTCTTTGAAATAAATGGCTGGTATTTTGATGGGGATTGCATTAAATGTGTAGATTGCTCTAGGTAGCATAGACATTTTCACAATATTTATTCTACCCATCCATGAGCATGGAATGTTTTTCCACTTCTTTGTGTCTTCCTCAATTTCTTTTCATGGTTTTGAGTGCAATTGTAAATGGGATTGACTCTTTAATTTCTCTTTCTTCTGTTTTGTTGTTGGTATATAGAAATGCAACTGATTCACCCCAAGTTTTTCATCTGTGAAATGGAAATGATAATGTTTTCCCTACCATGAAGTTCGAATGAGATCACAGTTGAGAAATCCCTTCAACATTCAAATGTTAACAATTTTATCACACACATTAACTTTTAATCTTCACAACAACAGGAAGTAGAGGTCATTTTCCCCTTTTACAGATGTGGAGACTCAAGCAAATAAGCACTGAAGGGCCGTGGGTCCACACCCAGGTCTCCCTGTCGGATGCTCTTTCCTGTCTGGGAGGAGGCACACTCCATGGCACCATCCCTGTTTATGGCTCTGTCCTCTGCACACTGTGAACATCATTGAGCTGTTGGCCTTAAATCTGGCAGCAAATCAGTCCTCAAGGGCCACACAGTGGGGAGAAGGGGAGCAAGGGAAGGCAGTCAAGGCCCTGAGGCCTCTACTGTCCATGAGTCGTACTCCCAGCCCAGCTGCCTGATTTTCCCCAACACAAGTATGTGAGTCACATACCTGTGGAGCACGTGCTTCCACTTCAGCCCTGGGGAAGGTAGATGGGATTCAGTGGCACTGCCCTGAAAAGGTGTGTCATCTGAGCCAAGAACTCAAGAGACACAGCAGCAATTGAACACAAATGTTCAGGTGCCTGGTGGGTAGGAAGGACACAGGGACATTCCCAGATGCTCCATTTGGGAACACTGGAAATCCTTAAAGCTCTCTGTGGCCCCAACAAGCCCAAGAAATACCTCAGTTTGGAGAGAAATGGAATCTGCATCATCCCTCCTCTTTCTTCAACCCCACTCCCAAGGTCCCTTTCAGCTATATCCCTTCCTGACCCCAAAGCTGTCTCCTTCACTGGCCTACAGGCCCCACAAGGTCAGATAGCAGACATTTCCATTGCCATGAGCTCTAGACCTACTCCAGAGACCATCCTCAGTGAACATCTACTGAATCGAATAGATGTAAATAGAGCACATGGACATCAACAGGGACCCATCCTCTGGCCTCAGAGACCTATGAAAGAGTATGCAGGCAGGCTGGACTCTGTCCTGGGAAGGGGGAAGCCTAGGCTCTCCTGGAGGAGCCAAAGGAAGAGAAACCCATCAACATCCTATGAACTAAATGGAGAAAAATTCTGTTTAGGAAAAAAAAACCCTGGTAAATGAAATTCCCAAGAGCAGCAACTGTCAGGCAGCAAACTCTTCCCCTGTGTGAGAGGCAGGAAGGTGGTGGTCTGGCTACCACCAGCCAGAGCTGGGCTGTGCAGGCTAAGGGGCCACTTCCTGCACTTGAAGTGGACTGACGGGAGCCCTGTGGGCACCTTCCTCCCTCACTGTGGAGGACTCATGGGTGAGTTTTGAGGGCCCTGGCCTTTTCAGAGGAAGGAGGCCTAATTGCCAGGTCCAGTATTCTTCCTTGATCTTCTACTGAGTGAGTGGAGAACAAGCGGGGGTTTTCTCTGAACCACACGGCCCCTTACCTGATCTGGAAGCACAAAGGGAAATTAATAGAGAGCTACTTTATGCAAACACCTCTCTCTTTTTGTGTACTATATTTAGAGAAACTGCTTTGGCATTAAGAGATAAGTTTTACATAAGAGTTTGTTGCTGCTGCTGCTGCTGTTAACCATCTGAACAGTTAAAAGCCAAGTGGAAATACTCAAATGTCAGTAATACCACCAAAATGCTTAAAACTATCCACAAGGCCCCCTTCAGTCACCACATTTTTAAACTCCTGGAGTATAGAGACCCTTCTGAGAAGAACTTGTCATAATAATGCTTGACAAAATGTTTTCCACCTTCCCTCCCCAACCTCTCCCATTAAGGTTTTTCAAGAGCACTTGACTGCAGCAACTTTGGGCCAGTCTAACTCACTGTATGGCCTTGGGCAAGTACCTATCCCTGTTGGTCTCAGTTGCTGATTGTAGGACCTCTAAGTTTCTCTCCTGCTGAAAGGGGCCCCTTTCAGCATCATGAGTCCAGAACCAGTGATCCCACTAGAAAACAATGCAGGTCCTAGAATTATGGGTCTTCGGGGAGCATATCCCACTTCTGGCTGAACCATTCCAGACTGCTGCTAACAGACGCTCCAAGCTTTCAAGCCTCAGTAATGGCTCCAAGGAATTCAGTGTTTTGTA
The DNA here is from genome assembly GCA_002007465.1 of Ailurus styani. Classification (NCBI taxonomy): domain Eukaryota; kingdom Metazoa; phylum Chordata; class Mammalia; order Carnivora; family Ailuridae; genus Ailurus; species Ailurus styani. Next base: position 2,539,089 of record LNAC01000084.1, on the reverse strand, counting down.
CCAAATGATTGCTGGCACCACAAGGGGCCTGGAGAGGTCTTACTTAGCTGGCCCAGTAAAAAGAAGGAAAGTAACCTTCTTCCCTCTTCCTGCTTTCTCTCCCAGTGGTCTCCTGGGCCGCCTTCTCTCGACCTCTCCACACCCCTACCACCAAGCCATCAGCACTACAAGAGTGCTGGCAGGAGTGGAGTCCAAGAGGACTCCAAGAGTCCTCTTGGGTGGCCTGTGAGTGCTTATTGCACCCGGCCCTCTCCAGCCCACTGAGAAGCTCCTTCTGTAGGAAGCTGCTCTCAGGTGGGAAGGAGCCAACTGACTAATTCACACTGAGACAAAATGCTTCCTAAAGAACTGAAATGCAGATGTCTTATAGGAGCAAAAAAAAAAAAAAAATCCTCCATTAACTTCCCAAAGAAATTAAAGAGTAGAACTTGAGGCATCAAAGATGAACCAAGAGAGAATGATGCTTTATGGAATGGGAGCTTTCCAACACCAGATTTTTGGATTTGGGTGTGGCTCTGTCTGCCCTTTCTTTTACAAATGTGTACTCTGGGGAAATTTGTTTAACCACTCTGAAATCCAATTTCCAGGACTATAAAATGGCTCTGGAGACACTGACCTACCCTCATGAGATAACAGAAAAGTGCTTGCAAACTGCATAGTTCAGTATAGACCCCCATGCCCATGCCCCCCACTCCCCACCTCCAGTCATCTTCTTAGCTCCACTACTCACTCCCACTACCCTGAGAAAAGAACAAGGGAGAGAAAGATGCTATCATGTTCCCTTCCAGCCTTCCCCACACTTCATCCCCTCCCAACTCCTAATTGTCACAGGGATTTCAAGGGTTCATTTTACATGTGGATTTTCTCTTGCCCTTAGAGGAAGCTCTCCAAATCTCTGAAATCACAGGGTTTGACACACTCTGCAACAAGACAACAGAAGATGGGGTGTGCAGGATGGGAAAGAGGAGGGTCTGGATGGTGGACAAAATCAGGAAACACAAAGGTCATGCTTTTATTTTTTTTTAATCTACACAAAAAATGTGTCCCTTCTGACACTTTTCCCAACATCTCTCAGTCCCCTTGAAGACTGGGCAGCATGATGACAGGCTTGGTGCTATTTTACAATCAGGCAACTCATGGAATGGGGCTATTCCCACATATTCCTCTCAGTGGGGGACAGCTCTCCAGCCCCCAACGGACTGGACACTCCCCTTATTTAAATGTAGACATTTCTCATCACTTCCAAAGATTAATATTTGTGAAGTCCTAACTTGATGGGAATTATTCTAGCTATTCCTAATTACCATTAGGCTTATATGTTAACAATGTATTCTCAAATAAGTTTGGGAATTGGTCTAAAAATATGAACATAGAGGGCGCCTGGGTGGCTCAGTGGGTTAAAGCCTCTGCCTTCAGCTCAGGTCATGATCTCAGGGTCCTGGGATCGAGGCCCATATCGGGCTCTCTGCTCAGCAGGGAGCCTGCTTCCTCCTCTCCCTCTGCCTCTCTGCCTACTTGTGATCTCTCTCTCTCTGTGTCAAAGAAAGAAATAAAATCTTAAAAAATAAATAAATAAAAATATGAACATAGAAATAGGAGTGAATAAAAATAAAGCCAATTCATAAGACACTAGAAGATTGAAAAGGGAGGTGCCATCCTGTTTATTAAGCCCCTGTATGATGAAATTAGGTAACACATGCTGAGGAACACTACATGGACCTTACAGTCAAAGAATTTTGCAGGTAGAGTTCTCAACTACAATAAAATATAGAATGTGGCTTGAGTTTACATATTTTACTAGTAAATCCCGCAGACCTAGAGTTCCACTCAGTGGTTTTATTTTCTTAATAGGAATTGTCCAAAGTCATGCCAAGTACCTAAAGAAAGCAACAATGTACCTTTGACACAGCACTGTCCTCAACACTCAGAAATAACAAGTTCTAAAACTGGAAAAGAAAATGCCCTTCCTCAAGCCCATTGGCCAGAAACATAGAATTTTGAACTTGGAAGAAATCTTAATTAGAGACCCTGTTATTAGGGTAATAATGCCATCTGACAACATGAGGCACAGGGTCTTGGGAATAGGTCAGTGTGCAACGAGGGGCCTAAAAGTGTGAGCATCTTTAGTTTCATGGTATATCTACCTCTGCCAATGAATCACTGTGTGATTCATTTAAATAGTCATTTACTGCATTTTGTTGATTCATAGACTTTTCAACCTGGAAATATCAACTGGCTTGTCCATTGCCATGCAACTAGTTGGTGGAAAATGTCAGGGATCAAGGCCAGTATTTTGTACTCCTATCCAGAACTGTGTTACCTCTACTTGCTACATCTGCAACTACTTTGTATATATCCCTAAACATCCAAAAGTATCACATACTTTTGGTTTCAAGCAGTAAATAAAAGGTCTTAATTACTGAGCATCAGGAAAGAGAATAAACACATCTACCATTTAGAAGTAAAGTAATTTAGGACTTAGTCCAGCCCTAAACGAAAGCCAGTGGGTGATACATGGCACCGTATGTCAGGTTGGTTAACAGCCTAGCTTTCTCCTGCTTGTGCTCATCTTTGTTCTCCATTTCTTCCAGAATCAGGTGCCAGGCCTAATTAAATTCCTGATTAATGCCCAAGGCATCACTGGCAGTTCAGTTGGCCAGCCGGCTGGGTATAAAGGACAAAACAGTCTCCCCTATTTGATTTCCAAAGACATTGGTATTGTATTGGTAGAGCCATCTGTTATACTCCCCCAAATCATGCATTCATTTATTCATTCATCCATTCATTCACTAATTCATTCATTCATTCATTCCGTATTCTTAATGAGCGCCTTAGGACATGGGGCACATCAATCTCTCTCCTCAAGGAATTTACAGTCCATTTGAGGAGATAAGAAATGAACTCAAGAAAAGAATTTAAGGTGGGGCATGTGTAGGCAGAGCAGAGGAGGGGAAAGAGAGCTTCCTCCAGGTGGACCTGATCCAGGCAGCCTTCATGGAGGAGGCAGGGCCCGTAAGCCCCTGGAAGGTAGGCACAAAGCCCTCTTGATTTTTCCAGCCCTTGATTGAACAAAGAAATATCTCAGTGACACTCAGTGACATTAGCCAGTTGCTTAGGGACTTATTAATTTTTTTTAAGATTTTATTTTTTAAGTAATCTCTACACCCAACACAGGGCTCGAGCCCACAACCCTGAGATTAAGAATCACACATTCCACTAATAGAGCCTGCCAGGCACCCCATGACTCATTAATATCTGAAGTTTCCCTAAAATGGAAGATAAGATTATTGGAGACCTAACCTCCTCACTGAACGCAGACTCTTTGGGGCCAGGCTTGGACCTGACAGGTAGATGAGCATCTCTTCAGAGGCACTGATTCATTTAGAATAGTGGCTCTCAGCCATATTACACCTGATGCCTCTTTTTATAACAGATAATTTGTAATGCTCCCTTTATTATGCTCAAATAAAAACCATAAATAACAAAATCTGCCTACACACAGAATTTTCCCTCCAAGCCATAATTTTAAAAATTCTGAATAATGCACTCACTGTTATAATCAAAGAGCAAAGAAAAGTAATTTTGTAGTAAAATATTAAGTATTTCAGTACCTGAAAAAAATGTGTACACAGCTACACTGGACCGCCTAATGAGTAGTTAGATATATGCACCTCTGTGCAGAATCACCATGAATGCAATACATGAATGTACAGATCCACATGTATTTTAAGGGCCACTCAAATACTGATTGGCATTGCTATTCATTATATGATTTTCCAGAACTATGGGGATACTATGGAACAACCCTCCATAAACTCCTAAACAAAATATGCCACCTTCACTCAATTTTGCCTTCCTAGAAAAATTCAGTTCCTGTTAAAATTGAAAAAAAAATCCTTCATGTTTATATGTAAAATAGAGTTGGATGCTAGATCCAGATAATTACAAACAGGGTTTTCATGGACACAAACATCTAGTGGGATGTTTGAAAATCATATTGACAGTACCTTGTGGTATAGACTGTCCTGACCACAGCAGAACATCTGACACCCCCATCCAGTGGCATCCCCCCCATTGTTGTAACAAATTGTGATTATGACAAATGCCTCCATAAGTTCCAAAAATGCCTCTTAGGGAGTGAAATTTCCCTTTCTGGAAAGCCTAGATTAGAGAGCAGGTGTGTGTGTGTGTGTGTGTGTGTGTGTGTGTGTAAGGTATATGTGTCTTCTAACAGCTGGAGGTAGGGATCACCCTATTGCCTCCTGAGTTGGTTAATTTTATGTGTTGGAGCACCAGGTTGGTTGGGGTCTGACTTCTGCTGGGGTCCTGGGATTAGAGCCCTATGTCAGGCTCCCCTGCTCAGCGGGGAGTCTGCTTGTCCCTCTTCTTCTTCTTCTGTCCCTCCCCCCACTTGTGCTCTCTCTCTCAAATACATAAATAAAATCTTAAAAAAAATTTTTATATGTCAACCTGTGAGCCATGGGGTCCCCAGATATTTGGTCAAACATTATTCTGAGTATTTCTGTAAGTGTGTTTTTGGATGGGATTAACATTTAAATTTATAGACTGAGTAAAGGAGATTGCACCCTCCAGTGTGGGTGGTCCTCGTCCAGTTAGTTGAAGGTCTGAATAGAACAAAAGGGCTGACCCTCCTAGAGTAAGAGAGTAAGAGAATTCCTTAGACTGCCTTAAACTGGGACATCAGCTTTTCCCTGACTTTGGACTCAGACTGAAACATTGGCTCTTTCTGAGTCTCAAGGCTGCTAGCCTTCAGACTGGAGCCACAGGGTCAGATCTCCTAGGTCCCACCTTGCCAATTCATCCTGTCAACCTCCATGATCACCTGGAGCCAGTTCCTTATTATACAGATATAAAATCTATACTTAGCTATGTATATAGCCTATCTACATTACCATACACATTCAGTAGGATGGGATACTTCTGTTTCTCTAAGGAGTTCTGACTAATACATTCCCATTCAAGTCTGAGTAATGTCCTTGCCCTCTGAATCCTCAATTCAGGATGCTGCGGTCTTAGCTATCACAGTTTTTCATCCACCGTAAGACAGTCTGAAGCACTATATCAGGAGGCTCCAGCTGAGCACATAGGACCCCAAACTTAGCATAAATCAAGCAATGGCAAACAGAAAGGGGAGAGGACCCAACAAGGTATCCGTTAGAGCTGACTGACTGGCCCTGAGACTTTGCCCCCTTTTTGGTGTCTTCTTGGACACTCAGGCTTGGGTCCTCTTGTGAAACAGGGAGGAAGGGCCTTTGGGAGAAGACTGGTGGCATTTTGATTACTTTGATTTACTTTGATTATTCCCCCCTCTAAATAAATGAATTAATTCTGTGGTCAAGAAAGGAGTCTCAGAAAGTATAGCAAGAGTATTTCATTTTATCACATATTTACTCAGTCATACAAAAATGTATTGAATGTTTACTGTATGCCAGGTTGGCATTAAGTTTTAAGAACATAATGATAAGGAAGATGTAGACCTGCCCTCAAGGAGCTCACAAACTGGCAAGGAGACAGATAGGTAAAAAGGCAATTATAAAACAATGGAATGTACACCAGGATGGAGAAATACAATTGCAGTGGGAACACATAGTTGGGGCAGCTAATCCTCCCAGGGAGGTGGGGTCAGGGGTGAGGAAAGCTCACCAGAGGGAACATCAGAGATGGGTTTTGAAGAATGAATTAAAGCTAACCAGACAGAGAAGAAGAAAAGGGAAAAAAAAAAGGCAGAGAGATGAGTTCTGCAATGGCATGAAGCAGGGACAGAGCAGGCACATCCCAGAAGCTAGAAAAGGAAGGATATAAGGTACAGGTGTGGAGTGAGGAGAACTAGGCTAGAGTGTCCAGGCAGGGGCTGCATTGTGGGATGCCCTGTGTGGGTCATGCTAGGTTGCTTGGTTTCCACTCAGAAGGCAATAGGGGGCCATCAAAATATTTTAAGCAGGAGAGTGGCATAATCAGATTTGTATAATAAATGTATCACTCAGACCGTAGAAGAGTCTGAGTTGCATAAACTAGCAGACCAGGAGCAGGAGGAGCACTCAGGAAAGTGTTACAGTAATTTGGTGGAGGTGTGATGGGGACCAAAATTAAGGCACAAATCAGGGAGGAAGGAAGGGGTATGGAGAATATCAAGTAGAGAAAGGATTTGCATATACACACATAACTGATCAGTAAACATGAAAAAATCTTGCTATAACTAAGAAAGCAATAAAAAATAAAGTGATATGGGACTTTCTTCCATTGACTTCATAAGGGTTTTTGTTTTGTTTTTTGTTTTGTTTTGTTTTTAGGGAATACAGGACATGTTGAGTTTGAAGTCCCCATGGGTCTCCAAATGGAGTCCCTTCATTGGTAGTTGGCCCCGTGGGTCCATAGTTTAGGAGAGAGGCCTGAGCGGATAGAGTTTGGGAGTCACCCATGGTAGGTGGTGGTCAGAAGCTTTGGAAGTGAACTAAATCACCAAGGGAAAGTCTGTATAGAGAGGAAGTAGGGCAAAACCCTGGAAAACACTAACAATCAAGGTGAATAGGGGTTAAAGAACAGTTGAAGGAGACTAAGAAGGAATTGTCCGAAAAGTAGGAGGAAACCTGAAAGAAAAAATGTCATGGAAGCTAGGATAGGAAGGAATGCCAAGAGGGAGGGAGAGAGGAAGACCACCAAAGGTTACAGAGAGGTCAAGTGAGGTTGACCTTCAGATTGAAAATTATGCATTGTATTTAGCAAACAAGTCATCAGTGACTTGTTTCTTCTATCTTATTTATTGCTTATTTCACACACACACCCATTTCCTTGTATGAATCAGTTGTTGTACTGAGTTGTTATTCAATTCTTTTATTTTCCTTGTTAATCTGGGATCTCTACTTTTTCCATAATATCAGCTTTTTTCTCCTTTTTGTCACTTATAGTCAGACCCATATTTTTATTCCATTGCATGAAGATAAGACTGCAGCTATTCCTCCCAAACTCTATTCTCCTGCTGTTCTTCCTCCCCTGAAGGATGAATCCTTTAGAAAGCTTTCACTTCCCACTCTCACACCAACATGAGACGTGTGGGAAAGTTTTCCTTCCCTTCTTTCTTCTTTAGTACTTTCAGTTCCAGGCTATTATTAACATTTCCCTTAAAATATGTCTCTTCTATTTTGAGTACTCCTATTACACATCCTTAAACAGTCTATTATTAGCCATACAAATGTAACTAGTTGTATATTGTAAGGGTTCTTGCTCATCACTATTTTTTTTATTTTTATCCTGCATCCATCTTGAAGCCTTTATACTAATTCAATTATTGTTTGGTTAGATCCTTTATTAATATCTTTTTCTCTGATAGAAGATGTGGGTGACGTGTCCTTTGAATCTTTGCATATCCTCAAATATATTTCTTTTGCTGTGACAGGGGAACAAGGTCTTGCTACAGGATTCTTGGTAGGCACTATTTTTTTCTCAGCGATCTTTACATGATTCACCACAATCCTCTCTGCTTTACAGAGAGAAGTGTTACAGAAGAGAAAGTTGATGTCCCCATGATCCTTTTTCCTCTGTCAGTAACTTGTACTTTCTTTCTGGGTGATTGTAACATTTTCTTTTTATCCTTAGACTTCAGGAATTTACCAAACTCTGACTCATTTGTCTTGTCCAGAACTTGCCAAAACCTTCTAATCTGCAGTCTTGGGCCTTTTTTTAGCTTGGGAAATTTATTTTCCACTACTGAAATATTCTCTCTCTCTTTTCCATGTACTTAACTTGTGTGAAGATCTTGTCTTTTGACTCCAGGAAGTTTTTTGTACTCTACTAGAATCTCTACATCCTAATGTTCTTATTATTTTTAAAGTTTATTATTGTCCTTTAGTGGCTTGTTTTGATGCAAGCCTCTTTCCTAAGAGTATTTCTGGGCTTCTTAGGTATTAGAGTAGTTTCTTTTGTCTGCTCTCAGGGCTCAGTGCCAGTCGCTGAGGTGCTTTAAGATGGGGTAGAACTACAAGGGCTGGGCAGTATTCATCCAGTCAAGATGCCAGGAGGAATACTCTCATTCTCCAGTTTTCTTATGTTGCCCAGTCTTAGGAGTAGAGGTAGAACATAGTACACCTATATAATTCCCCTTCCTCTCACCCAGCTGTGTCTCTTTGCCAGGATACCTACCAGTGCCCAGAAGCTGGGGCCTTCTTCTGATCACAGAAGAAGGGGCAGTTTGGAGACTAGGTGCTTACATGCACAGCTTTAAGAAAGCAACACAGGTCCCATTCAAGAAGTTATCTCAAAGTGACATGAGCAAGATAGTAGAGTAGGAAGACCTTCTTTCTCCATAAATACATTGATTCAGGAACAATTCACAGACAAATTCCTTTTTTGAGAAATTCAGAAATTAATTGAGAGGTTTTTGTACCCCAGGCAAACATGAAACCAGGTTCAGTGAAGCCAGGAGGGAAATTCAGGATGCACTTTTGCCAGAATCCTACCCCTAGCACAGCACTGTATGATCAGGAGGAGACTCTCCAGGTCCCAGGTTTTCACAGGGGAGGTAAAGAGTTGATTCATGCATCTAGTGGCCCAACTTTTCCAAAAGGGCTTCCCAAGAACTGGCTTCTGTATTGCCAGCTTTGGCACTCTTATGGGTCCAACACAGTCTAGCCGCCCATGGGAGAACAGAGACAGTGACTTGGACTAGTAAATGCCATGACTCCTCCACTCTGCACAGCACAGAGCAAGCAGGCAAAAGCACAGCTGCCTATTTCTCCTTGATGAGGGAAAGAGTTGGTCCAGGCTTCCAACATCACAACTTTTCTGGGAGTTTCCCAAAGGACTAGTTCTGACTTGCCTGTCTTGGAGTGCTGATGTGACCTGACATATTCTAGCTGCCTGGGGGCTAGTGAGAACAGAAACAAGATTTGGGTTGGCAGTCATCATAGTACCTCTTCCTGGTTCAGTACAGAGCAAGCAGAGATAGATAGATATAGATGGATGGATAGATAGATAGATAGATAGACAAAAGGTTTCCTGATTCTCCCTAGGGAAGGAAACATTGGACAGTGTGTCCAGTGGTCCAACTTTTCTGGGTACCATCCAGGGAACTGGCTTCAATCTCACTTGTCCCAGTTCACTGATAGAATCCAGCATACTCTAGACATCTGGGAGCTGCATAGAAAGTGGGTTCATTTAACACAAAATATTGAAAAGTCCCTAGAATCTTTGGCCAGCCTGATTGATGGGGAGGTCTTCTCCTGTACACAGCAAGTCTGTGAAGACTATGAGAGGTGGGCTGTTTTGTCTAATACACAGATGCCAACACAGAGTAAAGGACAATGAAGAATCAGGTAAAGATATCACAAAGGTACATGACAAATCTTCATAAAACAACCCTAATTAAATATAGGTATCTGATATACCTAACAGAGAATCCAAAATAACTGTCATAAAGATGCACACTGAGGTCAAGAGACATGAATGAAGTAATAATTTCAATAAAGAAATAGAAAATATTGGGCGCCTGGGTGGCTCAGCGGTTTAAAGCCTCTGCCTTCGGCTCAGGTCATGATCTCAGGGTCCTGGGATCGAGGCCCACATCGGGCTCCCTGCTCGGCAGGGAGCCTGCTTCCTCCTCTCTCTCTGCCTGCCTCTCTGCCTACTTGTGATCTCTCTCTCTCTCTCTGTCAAATAAATAAATAAAATCTTTAAAAAAAAAAAAAAAAGAAAGAAATAGAAAATATTTTAAAAGACCCAAATAGAAATCCGGATCTGAAGAACACAATAGCTAAACTTAAAAATTCACTAGAGGTGGTTCAATAACAGACGAAACAGAAGAAAGGATCAGTAAATTTAAAGATAAGTCATTGAAAATAATTCAGAGGAGCAAAAAGGAAAAAAAAAAGAATGAAAGAGTATAGAAAGCTTAAGGGACTTATGAAATACCACCAAACAGGCCAACATATACATTGTAGGAATTCCAGAAGGAGAAAAGAGAAAGAAAGGACCAAAAAGCTTATTCGAAGAAATAATGGCTGAATATTTCTCTTCAACTCTGGGTAAGGAAATGGACATCCAAATCCAAGAAGCCAAAAAAGTACCCAAAAATGTGAAGCAAGAAAATTTTACATTGAGATACATTATACTCAAATTGTTAGAATTCAAAGACAAAAAGAGAATTTTAAAAACAGTACGAGTAAAGCAAATTGTTGTATACAAGGGAACCATCATAAGACTATCAGCAATTTCTCAGAAGAAATCTTGCAGGCCGGAAGGGAATGGTAGGATAAATCCCAAGTACTCAAAGGAAAAAACTGCCAACCAAGCATACTGTACCTGGCAAAACTGCCCTTCAAAAATGAAGGAGAGATAACAAAAGGTAAAGTGAGTTCATCACCATTAGACATCCTTACAAGAAATACTAAAGGGAGTTCTTCAAGTTGAGATGGCATGAGAAAGTATAAAATGTGTTGGTAAAGTTTAGTACATACACAAATACAGAATACTGTGTTACTATAATGGTAGTGGGTAAAATACTTTTAATTCTGACAAAATTTTAAGGATATTAAAATTAACTATACCTAAAATATGTTTTTTTAAGATTTTATTTATTTATTTGAGAGAGAGAAAGAGAGAGAGAGCATGTGGGGGGTTGAGGTCAGAAGGAGAAGCAGACTCTCCCCTGAGCAGGTAGCCTGATGCAGGACTCAATCCTGGGACCCCAGGATCATGACCTGAGCCAAAGGCAGTTGCTTAACCAACTGAGCCACCCAGGTGCCCCATATACCTAAAATATGTTAAAAGAAAAACAAAATGAATAGATATTGTGTTGTCACACAGCAACCGCATATGTGAGAAGTTATAGAGTTTTTATATGTGATTGGACAGCTTAAAATAGACTATTTTTACGAGCTTAAAATAAGCTTTTAACTATGAGATATTTTATGTAAGCCCCAAAGTAACCACCAACACCAAGAATACCTATAGAAGTTACAAAAAAAAAAGAAAAAAAATTTTTTAAAATATCAGTACCAAAAAAAATCAACAAAACACAAAATAAATAGCAAGAAAGGAAAAGACAGACAAAAAAAATTACAAGATCAACAGGAAACAACAAAATGGCAATAATAAATCCATGCCTATAAATAAGTAATTTAAATGTAAATGGATTAAAGTCCCCAATCAAAAGAGATAGAGTATGGCAGTATAGATGAGAAAACAAGACCCAACAATATGCTATCTATAAGAAACACAATTTATATCTAAGGACACACATAAGCTAAAAGTGAAGATGGAAAAATATAACCCATATATATGTTAACCAAGAGAGAGAAGAGGTGGCTATAGAGATACCACACAAAATAAACTTGAAGTCAAAAACTATCATAAGAGACACAGAAGAGACAAATAAGGATTAAAGGGTCAGTTTACTAGGAAGATATAATTATAAATATATATGCACCCGATATCAGAGCACCTCAATATGTAAAGTAAACATTGACGGAACCGAAGGAAGAAATATATAGCAATACAGTAATAGTAGGAGACTTCCATACTTCACTTTTAATAATGGATAGAACATTCAGACAGAGTATCTATAAGGAAGCATAGGATTTGAACAACACTAAAGATCAAATGAACCTAAGAGGCATATAAAAACATTCTTCTAACCAACAGCAGAAGAACGCACATTCTTCTCAAATACACATGGAATTTTCTTTAGGATAGATCACATGTTAGGTCACAAAACAAGTCATAAAAAATTTAAGAAGGCCAAAATAATACTACATACCTTTTCTGAAATGAATCTAGAAATCAATACCAGAAGGAATATTGAGAAATTCACAGATATGTGGAAATTAAACAACATACTCTTGAACAAAAATTAGTTCAAAGAAGAAATCAAAAGGAAATTAGAAAATACCTCAGGTCAAACAAACAAACAACAAAACCCATGACATCCCAAGATTCACGGGATGTAGCAAAAGCAGTACTAAAAGGGAAATTTATAGAGATTAAAAAGAAGGAATAAAAAAGAATAAAGATCTCAAACAATCTAACTTTATACCTCAAGGAGCTAGAAAAAGAACAAAATAAGCCAAAAATTAGGAAACAGGAGGAAATAACAAAGATTGGAGAAGAAATCAACAAAATGGAGGATAGGAAATTAATAATAAAAAAAGCAATGAAGCTAAGAGTTGTTTTTTTCAAAAGATAAAACAAAACTGATTAACCCTTAGACGAAGGAAAAAAAGAGAGAAGACTCAAATAAATAAAATCAGTAATAAAAAAGGAGACATTACCACTGAAGCCACAGAAATATAAAGGATCATAACAGCCTACTATAAACAATCATACAACAAAAATTGGTTAATCCAGAAGAAATGGATACATTACTAGAAACATACAACCTACCAAGACAGAATCAGAAAGATACAAGAAATCTAAACAGACCTATAACAAGCATGCAGGTTGAATCAATAATTAAACACCTCTTAATAAACAAAAACTGAGGACCAGATGGCTTCACTGGTGAATTCTACCAAATATTTAAAGAATTAATGCTAATCCTCAAACTTTTACAAAAGATTGGAAAGAAGGGAATGCTTCCACACTCGTTTTATGAGGCCAGGATAACCCTGACACCAATGGCAGACAAAGACACCACATACAGAAAAAGGAAACTGCAGGCCAATATCCCTGATGAATATAGATGCAAAAATCCTCAGTGAAATACTAGCAAATTTAATCCAATAGCACATTAAAAGGATCATACACCAAAACAAAGTGGAATTTACCCCTGGGATACAAGGAGAGTTCAACATATGAAAATCAGTTAATGGGATACATCATATTAACAGAATAAAGGGTAAAAATCACATGATTTTCTCCAGATGCAAAAATGTTATTGACAAAATTCAATGCCATTTCATGATAAAAAGACTCTCACCAAATTAGGAATAGAAGGAAATTAACTCAATATAATAAAGGCCATATATGAAAAGTCCACCACTAATTTCAGACTCAATGGTGAAGAACTAAAAGCTTTTCCTCTATGATCAAGAGCAAGGGAAGGATTCTCACTTTCACTACTTCTATTCAATATGGTATTGGAAGTACTAGCTAGAGCAAATAGGTAAGAAAAATAAATATAAGTCATCTAAATCAGAAAAGAGGAAGTATTATTATCCCTGTTTGTAGACAACATGATTATATATATATATATATATCACTAAAGATTACATGAAAAACTATTAGAATAATAAACTCAATAAAGTTGTAAGATACAAAATCAACATATGAAAATCAGTTGCATTTCTGTATACTAACAACAAACTTTCTGAAAAAGAAATAGTAAAACAATCCCATTTATAATAGTGCCAAAAAGAATAAAGTACTTGGGAATAAATTGAACTAAAGAGGTAAAAGACTTCTATACTGAAAACTACAAAACACTGATAAAAGAAATAGAAGAAAATACAAACATAGAAAGACATCTCAAGGTCATGGATTTGAGGACTTATTATTGTTGAAAATGTCCATACTGTCCAAAGTTATCTACAGATTCCAAGCAATCCCTATTAAAATCCCAATGATAGTTTTTACAGAAATGGACAAAACAATTCTAAAATTCATATGGAACAACAAACGACCATGAATAGCCAAATCAACCTTAAGAAAGAAGAACAAAGCTAGGGTCATCGTATTTCCTGATTTCAACATATATTATAAAGCTACAATAATCAAAACAGCATGGTGCTGGCATAAAGAAAGACACAGAGGCAAATGGAAAAAAACAGAGAATCCAGAAATAAATCCATGCATATATAATTTGCTGATCTTTGACAAGTGTACCAAGAATACACAATGAGAAAATGATAATCTCTTCAACAGTGCTGAGAAAACTGGATATAAATATGCAGAGCAATGAAACTGGATTCCTATCTTATGCCATACACAAAAATCAACTCAAAATGGATTAAAGACTTAAATGTAAGATCTGAAACTATAAAACTTCTGGGAAAAACAGTGAAAAAGCTTCATGACAGTGGTCTTGGTAATAATTTCATGGATCTGACACAAAAGCACAGGCAGCAAAAGCGAAAATAGAGAAGTAGAGAAAAAGTAGACAAGTGAGATGACATAAAACTAAGAAGCTTCTTCACAGCAAAAGAAACAATCAACAGATTGAAAATGCAACATATGAAATGGGAAAAATATTTTCAAACCATATATCTGGAAAGGGGCTTATCTCCAAAATATATAAGGAACCCCTTACAACTCAGTAGCAAAAACAAAAACCCTAATGACCGAATTAAAAAAAATCAGCTAAGAACTTGAGTAGATATTTTCCGAAAAAAGACATACAAATGGCCAATAGGTATATGAAAGAAAGTGCAACATCACTAATCATCAGGGAAATGCAAGTCAAAACCACAATGAAATATCACCCTCATACTTGTCAAGATGACTATTGTCAAGAAAAAAAAAAAAGACAAGTGTTGTTGAAGATGCAGAGAAACTGGACACTGTTGGTGGGACTGTAAAATGGTGCAGCTGCTTTGGAAAACAGTATGGAGCTTCCTCAAAAAAATTAAAAATAGAACTATCATATGATCCCGCAATCCCAGTCAGGGTTTTTATCCAGAAGAATTGAAATCAGGATCTTGAAGAGATAACTGTCTTCTGATGTTAGCATCACTATTCACAATAGCCAAAATGTGGAAACAACTTAAATAGCCGTTGATGGATGGAGAAAGAAAATGTGGCATATGCATACCATAGACTATTATTCAATCTTAAAAAGAAATTCTGCAATATGAGACAATATTAGATGAGCTTTGAGGGCCTTATGCTAAGTGAAATAAGACAGTCACAGAAAGATAAATACCACATGATTTCACTAATATGAGGTATCTGAAATAGCCAAATTTGTAGACTCAAAGACTGGAATTAGTGATTGTCAGGGAATAGGGTTAAGGGGGAAATGGGGAGTTACTATTCAAAGGACATAATGCTTTAGTTGAGCAAGATGAGCAAGTTTTAGAGATCTGTAGTACAATATTATACCTACAGTCAACAACACTGTATCATATAACTAAACTTTTTAAAAGATTTTTATTTATTTATTTAACAGAGAGAGTGAAAGAGCACAAGCAGGGCGAGCAGCAAAGGGAGAAGGAGGAGCCTGCTGAGCAGGGAGCCCGATGTGGGACTTGATCCCAGGACCTTGGGATCATGACCTGAGTTGAAGGTAGACACTTAACAGACTGAGCCACCCAGGTGCCATAAAAATTTGTTAAGAGGATAGATCTCATGTAAGTATTCTTACCATAATAAAATAATTTTTTAAAAAAAGAGTCCAAGTAAAATGACATACAAGAATAATTCATTCCTAATAACTTTGTGACATTGTAAACCAAAAGAAGGAAAAGGGAAGGGAGGGAAGGAAGGGAGAGAGGAAGGGAGGAAGGGAAGGAGGGAGGGAGGGAGGGAGAGGGAGAGAGAAAGGGAAGGAAGGAAAGGAAGGAAGGAAAGGGTAGGAGAAATATAGCCTAATATCACAGTTATGCACATCTCTTCAAAAAAAGAAAGTCATCTAGGTTCAGGGTCTGTAGTCTGACCTGCATTCCCCCTGGCTGAGGACAGGCCTCCAGTCCCCTGGTTCTGCAGATGGAGTGCCATCTCTCCAGATTCGGTATTGGCAGGAATCCCTTTTGGTCCCTTTCACTTAGACTTTGGAGAGGTGAGGCATATCTAATTTTGCTTGTCACTCTGCCTTCTGACCCCAAGGAGGAAAAATCTTGGTTTCTCAGGCCCCAAATTCACCTTTCGTTCAGGTTCCATATTCATCTCTGAGATGCAGGGATGACAATTCCCCTACTTGGTCTCCAGGAAATCGTTCTGACATCACTGCTTTCCCTGAACCCTCCATAAAATGCTAGACTGGGGACTGGCTTTCTTTCTCTTGCATAGTTTACATATTCTAGCAATCAGGGCTTGCCCCGCCTTTGTTTTCAAGTCCTGGAGCTGAGTGCTGCTCTAAGGCCTTTTCAATTTCATCAATTTGAATCCTTTCCCTGCCCTATTTTTCCACTTCCTGTCCATCATCTTGAACATTCCTGACTGGCCCAAGATTTGGGTCAAGAAAGTTCCCACTTTCGGGCGCCTGGGTGGCTCAGTGGGTTAAAGCCTCTGCCTTCGGCTCAGGTCATGATCTCAGGGTCCTGGGATCAAGGCCCGCATCGAGCTCTATGCTCCACAGGGAGCCTGCTTTCTCCTCTCTCTGCTTGCCTCTCTGCCTACTTGTAATTCTCTCTGTCAAATAAATAAATAAAATCTTAAAAAAAAAAGAAAGAAAGAAAGTTCCCACTTTCAATGAATGCTGGTGAGGTTGCAACAGTATGATCTTGAGCAAGTCGCTTAACTTTCATCGGAATTGCTTTCTCATCTGTGAAATGGTTCTAAGACCTGCCCTACTCACTTTACAGGCTGATTATGGGGCTCAAATGCCATGAGAAAGTACGTTGAAAACTGAAGTGCCCTACGCATGTAAAGCTTTGTTTTGTCCTTTCAAAAACAGTGGTTCAAATTTCATAAGCGGGGCTTTACGTATTAAATTACTTCCATGGATCCAGCCATTTCAAAGCTACTAGTTGAGCTTTTCTTCGTATTTTCATTTTTCTGAAAACAAGCACTTTTTTATTTACTGAAAGGCCATAACTCTAGGTGAAAAAGAAGGCATCTCTCCACTGTCTGACAGGATTACAACTTCAAGTTCACTAACATTGGATTTGCAGAGCTGTCTTTGACACTAATCAGGTGGTTGATATGGTAGACGAGGAGATGTGCCCCACTTACCCTTTCAAGGAAGGACCTGCTGCCCAGCTGCAGGGAGTGAGGTCAGAGTATGCCTCAGCTTTGAGACCCACCTGGCCCAAGGTTACACCCTTCCTGGTGCAGCCCACATCTGTCCTTGACCGGGTAAGACTGGGGTGAAAGCCAAGCCCATTCTGGCCTGGCAAGGGACACTCCAATGGACAATACTCGATTCAGAGCTCCCTAAAGTGTTGGCTGAGGCTTTGCAAGACTGCATTGAGTTGGACTTCTCTCTCTACCTAATCCTGCTTCTTCTATTTCCTTCACAGATACTGATCTCTAATAAACATCTTGCACCCCAAATTCCATCTCATCATCTGCTCCAGAGAACCCAGTCTGTGATAATTGGCTATGATGCACTGGGAGGGCAGGATGGGTGGGGGGGAGGGGCATGTTTATCACAAACAAAGGAAATAAAGCACAGCACGTGTAGAGGGAGGATTTGAAATAGTGCTACTATACAACCTTGGACAGCTCCATGTCTAACAATGCTTGGGTGATTCTCAGCTACTGTACCTATGACAGGTGGAAAGCTGTGGTTACTTCCCCAACTTAGACCAAAATCTTATAGGGGAAGCAACATCTTCTGTATTCAACATCAGTAAGAATAGATCTCCTAATGCTAGAGATGACTTGATTTGATGATCTTACCTTGAGATACCAACCTGGTTTCTCAAAAAATGCAAATACCTGTTGGGTATCATACAAAAACTCCAGCTAGTATCATGACTAGCCAAATTATCTAAATGTTAGTCATGGTTCTATTTTTAACTACCTTTTAATGTGCAATGAAAGAGAAAATGGCATTTTCTAGGACTCAATGTCTTCTTCTTTCATTTGGAAAGATGGGTTTGAAGGCTGAGGTTTAGCCTGGTGGAGGTCAGTGATGGTTTCTTTAGTGACAGAAGCCACCACAAATCCTACGGATAAAAGGTAATCTTTGGAAATGAAAATCTGTCATTTATCAACTCAACCTCCCACCCCCAACACACACACTTAAAACCTCTAACTAAATTTCCGTTGCTCCTACAATAAAGACCCCAGTCCTACAAGTTCCCACCCACAGAATCTGGCCCCTAACTCAGTCTCCAGCCTCACTTCATTCTCTTTTCATCCTTGCTCCCTATGGTCTTTATCCTACAGCCACATTGGCCTTCTTATGGTTCCTCAAATGAATCATGGTGCTTCCTGCCACAGGATCTCACATGTGCTGTCCCCTCTGATTACAACTCTCCCACCCATACTTCCACCTAGTTAACTACTGCTAATCTTCAGATTCCAGCTCAAACACCATCACTTCTTCAGGGAGACCTTCCATGACACCACAGTCCACATCTAGGACAGGTTCCTCAGTGATAGGATCTCACAGAATAGCACTCCTTTCTTTCAGGTCTTCTATCTCATGATCTCATTTAGAATTATACCCTCATGCAGTTACTTGACTAATTTCATTTCCGCACTTAGACTATGGGCTTCAGGAAGGCAGGAATAGTGTCTGGTTTTGCTCTCCATCCTATTTCTAGCTCCTAGCACAGTTCCTGACAGATAGTAAGCACCCAATTTGTTGAATAAATGGATAAATGAATGAGTGAATGAACAAAGAAAAGAAATTTCTGACTCTTTGTGGTTGTGGAGCTTGAAGGGTTAAAACATAGAAATGTTGAGTTAAAAAACCCAACGGTTTGGGTGAAAGATACATTTTTGTGGCAGCTGTTACAGAGACTTTCTCCCTAATCCCTGGCTAGGAGGAAGGGTGGGGATGGGGAGGCAGCATCTAGCACCATCAGGAGTCACAGCATACCTACCAAACTCATCACAGAGGATGACAATACCCAAGATCAGGCCTGAGAGTAAATGAAAATTATTCACTTCACAGTCTTGAGGAAATGCTGTGGACTTAAAGTTGGAGTATATTCTTGAATTGGGTATTTTTCTCCAGAGCCCTAAAGTTTACTAACTGGAATCATTTTTTAAGGACCATTCTATTTAACCTTTGAAAATGAAGCATCTGTCTTTTAATGGAAAAGCTACTTCTCATTATAAAGATAGCTCAGAATGTTCTTGGCTTCTTTGGTCTCCAGAAAAGTAAAGTCAGATATCTCCCTGTGTCCTTACTCTGTCTTGAATCCCTGTGTCAACAAAATAGGCCAGATTTATAGCTAACTTTTTTTTTTTTTTAGAATTACGTATTACTAAAACTACCATCCCATCTTGAGAAACATTAGGTAGGGCAATCTACACAGATGTATCTGCCCCTCAGGGAGTCTTGGAGGCTTAGGAAGCCAGAGATGGAAAGGCCCCAAATAGTCAATCTCAAAGCCACTGTGTTCAGAAAAGAGGCCAAGTTTACCATCCATTGAAAAGTTCTATTCCTCAAAAAGCATCCAAAAAAAGTGTAATTAGTTAATCAATTTATTAATCTAATATTCCTACTTGGCATAAGCCCCTGCTATGTCACAGTGAAGAGAAGTCCCTTTCTTAAGCATACTATAACCCAACAAAAGAAGTAAGATCTGGAAGAACTAAGATGTTGGTCAACAGGCCAAGGCACAGCAAGGGTGTCAGCAAGTTCAGATGGCCTATAGGCAATAGCACTAAAGTCCACTGAGTGTTTACTATATGCCAAGTGTTCTAAACGTGTATTCTCATTAAATCTTCATAAGCTAGGAGATAGATATGAATACACTCTCCTTAGAAAAGCTGAGTAACATACCTAAGTTGTAAATTTCAAAAGCAGTTTCAAGCTTAGTTCTATCTTATTCCAAAGCCCATGCCTCTAGCCTCTTGAGTCCCTGGGGCTTACAGAATTCAAGGAGAGGGAGAATTGAGTGTAGTACGGAAGGCAAGGCTTAATGAGGGACAGCATTCTGAGCTAGGCCTTAAACAGGCACAACTCTGAGAGAGAACAGAGAAGGAGAAGCATCAATGCATGGAGCTATAGTGGAGTGAGGGTGTAGAGAGAAGACAGAGAAGAAAGGGAAAAGAGAACAGAGCAAGGCCAGCTGCTTGGATACACCCATCTTGGGGGGAGGGATGTGTGAAGACACCTGCCTTGTAGGCTATAATACCTTGCCCCACCCTCCTCCTTTCCAATAAAATATTATATTCCTGCACAGAAAGACTTGAAGAAGGAACTGGAAGAAGTGTTGCATGGAAGAGGAATCTTGCCTTCCCTTTGCTCTCTTTCTGCCTCTCTACTCTCTCTGAGTGCAGTACCCCAGGCACTCCATCCATCCGGCCCTAAGTCGATGCCACAAAACTTTTGAGTCCTACATCCCAAGAAGGGTAGCATCTTCACCTGAGATCATCAGATAAAGCCTGGCTGTTTCCAAATAGAATGGGAACTCCACTCCCCTACTGACTATGGGCTCTGAACCAGAGGGGTTGGAGGCGTGTGGGGCAGGCTGCAGTTACTCTCCCCAGTGAACAGGCAGCCTTCCAAGGAAGGGAGTTCCAGTTTGGTGGCACAAGTAGAGTTTCCTGCTTAAGCCTTAGTACCACTAGGCACACATCATTTTACATGGAGATACGTTCACTATACAGCCTTTTACTCATTCATTTGTTCATTCACTCATTCAACAGGGAATTACTCAATGATAATTTCAAGTTAGGGACTGTGCTAGATGTTGGGAGAGACAAGGTCAAACAATATGTTGTCCCTAACTTCAGGAGCTGTATACTCTGTTATTGCTGGTGGGCACGGATGACATGGTCAGGCAGTAGTAACTATAATGTACATCAGGATAAAGAGAAGCTCAGCAGGCTCTGTGAGACTCCAACTGCTCACACTGCAAGCTGTTTGCCTTGCTCATTTCTGTACCTCCAATGCCCATCACTGTGCCTGACACACAGCTCACTAACTTTTAGTGAATTCAATGAAGATCTTACTGAGCCTGATTCCCAGCTCTGTCTCTCTATGGCTTCTCTCCATTGATTTAAGCCTGGCACCTCACCCTGCTGCCTCCTAGATATGGGTCTCATGGCAGAGTTCTTGGCCTGTCACATCCTAAAAATCTCCCTTCACAGAGGACTCCTGCTTCTCAGGCAGGGCAAGGCTTTTCTGGTTCTGATGGGTGGCCTTTTTAACTCTCCAATGCCAACTGTCTCGTCTCTCTCCTCGGAAAGATCTCATGGGGTCTTCAGTGGCCACGTGATGGGCAGCCTGGGTCCCTGCCCAGCAGCAAACCTAGGGACAGTGGGCGCATGTCTTGGCATCCGGGCACGCTGATCCTTTTCTCCAGAGAGGTCAGCGTGGGGGGAGAAGGGAGTGGAATCCAGTGACTTCCCGCGCCTTAAGAATTCCTGCTCTCCCCCTCAGTCTGACCCTCACTCTGCGGGCCCAGGGCCACAACAAGGCCCCCGGGCAGGGCAGTGAGAAAAGGAGGGAGACCTGGGTCCGCCTGTTTTCTTGGCCAGGCACCAGGAGCAAGAGCACGGCCCACCCCTTCCCCGCGCCGGCCATCTCCACTTGCTTCTCTCCCCCTCTCCCCGGCCTGTCCCTCCGGGCTGCTCAGGCGCCACCACTGCTGTCCCCCTACCCGCCCCGCCAGCCCGGGCAAAGGGCAGCGTGACTCACGGCGCTGCCACCAGCCCACGGCTTGCCCGCGGCGTATAAAGGCGGCCCGGCAGGAGGCGGCGAGCCCTGCCCGGCCCGAGGTGCGCGAGCATGGCCAAGGGCGCGGAGCGAGGCCGCGGGGGCGCGGGCTGGGGGCTGCGGGGGGCGCTGGCGGCGGTGGCGCTGCTGGCGGCGCTCAATGCTGCGGGCACGGTGTTCGCGCTGTGCCAGTGGCGCGGGCTGAGCGCGGCGGTGCGGGCGCTGGAGGCTCAGCGCGGCCGGGAGCAGCGCGAGGACCGCGCCGTGCGCTCCTTCCTGGCCGAGTTGAGCCGCACGCCGCGCAGGGCCCCCGCGCCACCCCCGGACCCCGCCAGCGCCGCGCGCAGCAAGCGCAGCCACGACGGGGAGCCCGCGCCACACATCCGCGCCGAGAGCCACGACATGCTGCTGCTGCTGACCTACTCCATGGTGCCGGTAGGCGGGGGCTCGGCTCCGCGTGGCGCCTCCGCCAGGGTGGGCGGCGGGCAGTGTGGGTGGGGACAGAGGCCCGGACGCCCTGAGCTGCCCTGGCTAGACGGCGCGGTGCTGCGGCAGAGGCCCCGGGTGTGAGCCCGGCTGGGGCACTCACTGGGCAGGCGCCTCAGCCCTCCGAGGCCCGTTTCCTCCTCTGTTAGATGGAGGAGGGTGTGAAGGGCTGTCGTCCACCTCTGACATCTTTGCGTTCGCACGTAATTGAGGGGCGTGGGCAGTGTTTTTGAGAGCTTCCTTTCGTTCCTAACTCCGGGCAAAAGTTTTCACCAGTTGGTGTGTGAGGAGAGCCGCGGTGGCTCCGCGCTCCGCCTGTGCGCCTCGCTGGAGCCCCCCTGAGAGCATCGGGAAGACATTTCTGAGAGCACAGACTTCTTCAAAAAGAGGATTCTTTCCCTGGCTTCAGTTAGTGCTCTGGCTTTTCACCTGGCCTCGGACCAGCCTCACGAGGTTGGTTGAAGGCAAAACAATCAGCCCTAATTTTACCAATCACCTGGAACCTTGGTGCTGAGAAAGTGGCTTTCGGGTCTAAAGCGGTTCCAAAGGGGAGAGGTCAAAATAGAGAAATTTTCTTAAAAGCCACTGTGAAAGCTGAGATTCTCATGTGGGCTCCAGGGGGACTATGGAACTCCAGAAATTACCAGTGTGCTCGCAGGGGGCGTGCATCTGGGTAGAGTCCATGGCTTTTCATTAGATTTGCACTCCCCCCAAAACGTTTAAGAAACTGCTCTTAAAAACGTCTTTACAGCAAAGCCTCAAAAATCTTTTTTTCCAATTTGAAGTTTCTTTGCTTTTGCTGATTTTTAACTCAATAATTATCTAACAGTTACATTTAGATCACATCGCAGTTCCCCATTCCATTTCATTATCCGTTATGACCGCACTAGTCTTATTTCATTTTATAAATACAAAGATTTCAGTTCTGCTCCCAAAGTCAAGTGTGGAGCTATACTTTGGAATCCTAGGTATTTGAAGATAAACTCACTTAAAGCTTCTTCATCATAAAAGCTTTTAAGTATCTTATATGAGCTGAAATGCTTTTACAACTACAGTATGGAAGTACTAGATACTGCAAATACATCTTTTGAGAGAGATCAGATTTTCCATTCCTGGCTTCATTTTTTTTTTCACCTGTGTTATCATTTAAAAATCTGGGCCCAACCAAAAAATTTTAGAAAGACCTCTGTAAAATGAAGAAATCTCTTTTCAGGGAATTTACTCTTTCTCTTGACTCTCTACCATGCATTTTGAGGATTTTTTGAAACACTTCAAGAAGGATGCATCTGAGCATCAATGTTTTTAAATAAATTTTAAATAAAATAAATTTAAAAATTTTATATTTTAATCCTCCTTTTAAGGATGTGTATTAACACATCCTTGTGTATTAACAGCTTGTTCAGTTACTAACCCAAGAGAACAAAGACCCACTTCTGTGTCAGTCTGAGAGCTAGATTTAACTATCACCACCTGTTATAGGTTAGAGAGCAGAAACATCACATTTGTCCGGCTGAGAAGTATTCATAGGTTATCACCAGCTCATCCCCCACTCGTGAGTATGCTTTGACCTTACGGAGTCATTGAGGGAATTTCCATGCAGGTCTGGAGAAAGCAGCTGTCTTATTGCTCATTGTTCTCAAGTTCTCAAGCAGTAGGCAAGGCGGTCATGGGGAAGCACACTGAAATGCAGATTCCATGGTCCCACCCTCACACTTATAAAAGAATCATCTCCAGAATTGTCTTCCTTAAGAAGTCTGCTGATCCCCATTCCCCTACCTTACCAGCCCCTTGGTGAATTAGATGTAGGTGGTTCCAGGTGCCACTTTGAGAAAACTACTCTAGATCACTTCTTCTCTACTATAATAGGCAGGTGAATACCTTGACAATCTTGTTCACAAATGCAGATTAGACTCAGAAAGTCTAATTTCCAGCTTGAGATTCTGTATTTCTCATAAGCTCCCACTGATACCAATGCTGCTGTTTTGAGGACCTCACTTTGAAAAGCATGGTTCAAGAGTGGGGGCTGCACATTGAAATCACATGGAGGGGGGGCTTTCAAAATGATACCTAGATCCCACCACCCGAGATTCTGAATTAATTGTTAGAGGTGCAGTGTGCCATGCCTGGACATTGGCATGCCTTCCTGTCGACAGTGAGCAGCATTAAGCATCTCACTCCCACCAGGTCTCTTTGAGGTCTCTGCTTCAAGGAGAGGAACCCATTTTATTGCTGAAAGACTTTTGCTTTATTCTACCATCATTCATCTTTGCACATTTTTCTCATTTTTACTCCCTGTTTTTCTCAGAATAGAGAATTATTCACATGAGGAAACAGTGTTTTAAATGGCACTTTCAGGGGCACTTGGTGGCTCAGTCGGCTAAGCATCTGCCTCTAGCTTAGGTCATGATCCCAGGGTCCTGGGGTCCTGGGGGTAGAGTCCCGCACTGGGCTCCCTGCTCAGCAGGTAGTCAGCTTCTCCCTCTCCCTCTGCATGTGTGCACTCTTTCTCAAATAAATAAATATTTAAATAAATATATAATCTTTGAAAAAAAGAAAAAGCACTTTCATGGGCATCTCTAGTAGAAAAGTTGCTAAGAGTGTAGAGATTGGCGTGCACACTTCTCATGGTTGAAATCACACCTTCCCCCACCCTGTCATAGAGCACCAGCAGGTTTTGAATGAGGATGAGATCAGAGGTCCACTCACTGTGATTCCATGTCTTAGAGACCGAGGAACTAAGAAATAAGCTGTAGGCAGACTAATGTCAGCATTTTGAAAGTCTTCCAAATGGCTTCATTTATCCAAGATGAGCTTCCTCAGGCTAACCGACACTTCAGAGTTCTGTGCTTTTGGCTGAAAGTATATCAACTCAGCATGGTAATTTCGGTTAGCACATTCTGCCCAGAAACTGGTTGTTAAAAGGGCAACATAACTAGTCATTACTTAGAACAGTTAGTTTGCTACAACCAAACACATTAAATCCTTAAAAGGAAGTGGGTACTTTGGGGAAAACTGATAAGGGTCCTGGTTACGACTGAGCTAGACCGATCAAAGGAAGCCATCTTCCAGGAACTCCTGCAGGAGGGGGGCTCCCGCTAGTCCCCACCCCACGTCACCCACCCCCAACTCACTTCTCTTCCTGTTAGCTGCTCTCTCATCCCATTTTCCAGGTCTTACACTTACTGATGTTCTGGTAGCCTCATCATCCTGTCCAAAATCTAGGGTCAAGCTCCCAGTAGGAAAAAGATTTTACTTCTCACAACATGTGTCTTAACAAGCTCTAAATGGGTTGAAGATTTACATTTTTTTAAAAATGAAGCCCTAAAACTACTGAGGAAATATGGGTAAATGCATTTTTAATGTTGGAATGGGGGAAATCTTTCTTTCCAACAAATCAAAGGCCAGAAGCAAAGAGCGAATAAATTTAACTACAACTTAAAAAACACGCACACCACCAACAACAAAACATCTGGATGGCAAACAACAACAAAAACAAACATACACCTCATAAACATAAGCAAAAGATAAAGGACAAACTGGAAAAAAATATTTGCACCTCATATCATAAACACAGGGCTAATCTTCTGTATATATAGCACTCCTATAAGTTTATAAGAAAAAAACCCAAGAATTTAACTTAAAAAATCAGCAGAAATAGGAATCCAATAGGAAAATGGAGCACAGTTCTCAGATAAAGAAATACAAATGTCTCTAGGTAAACATGTGAGAAAAGATGTCTTGGTTTAAAAATCCAAATTACACCAGCCTTGAAATATAATTTTTACCTGTCTGACAAAACGACAAAAGTTTGACCACACATTCTCCTAGGGAAGCTGAAGGGAAATCGACATGCTTTTGCATTGCTCTCTGGACCACAAAATGGTTCAACCCATGTGGAAGGCAATTTGGCAGTACCTAAAAATATTACAAATACATTTACCCTGTGACCCAGCAGTCTCACTTGTGGGAATTTATCCCGCGTGACAGATTTTATCGCCTATGAAATGACATATGCACATATTCATTGTAGAATATTGGTAAAAGCTAAAGACTATTCACCACCTGTGCCCATCAATACGGAATTAGTTTAATAAGCCAACCTATGCACTCATTTGGATAGGTAGCTGTAAAATGAGAACAAGGAAATTCTTTATGTCCTATTATTGGAATAATCCTTAGGATATATTTTAAGTGAAGAAAGCAAGACAGAAAAAAGTATATATATTGTATTACCTCATGTAAGGAAGAAGTGGAAAAATAAGTGAAGATATTAACAAAAGTGCTTTACTTAGGACAGGTGTGGGTAAGATGAGAATGAGCCTCTCACTGTGTAGCTTTGTGTACAAAAGTTATGTTGACTTTGGAACCATGTGATTGTGTTACTCCAATTGGGAGTGAAAAGGCCATAACCACAAGGTTACATGGGTCTTGTCCCTGGATTGGGGGGCAGTAGGGCATGGCAGAGACTGTGCCAGCCTGAAGTTCATGCTCTGTCTAAAGGGGGGGCAGTTCTCACTGATTGTTCCTGTACAAGAGCAAGAGCTCAGTGTGCCTGATCTTTTGATTTTTTTTTCAAGAGAAGTGAAAAAATCTGACTTTTTATGTGAAATCTCTTGGCTTTGAAATATTGACCCAAAAAATTCCAAAAAATTGTTTTTAACTGGCTGAGCATGTTGGCCAAACAACACTCACATTGTTAGGGGCCATGTCAGGACTCCCAGCAGTCTCATCTTATAATCATGCATGTTTTTGAACAGAAAATGGCTTTATTTAGCTCCACCACGTTCCCCTCCCCACGTAGTTCCCACCCTGGTTCTGCAAGGATATTAGCAACTGTGCCGTTGTTATTGTTGGTTGAGTGAAGATATGTTTCTTTGTGGTTTGGTTTGGGTTTTGTTTTGTTTTTTGGCTGTTCCTACAAATCAACTCCACCTCCAGTGGATGAAGATTTCCCGGCACTGTGGCTTTTCAAAAGCATGTGGTCCAGTTCTGAGGATAGTTCTCAAGGAGGAGATGCCAACTGTGTTGAGCTGTCCAACGCAGTATTGTAACCAACAGAGCTTTCCACGATGAATGTAATGCGTACATTTACATGGATCTATACATTATCTCGTTTATGGGGGAAATCACATTACCTCTAGTCACAGCTCCTGCTTGCATAGATATTAGCTCCCCGAAAGGCTCAAATTGGCTGTGTCAGGGTTTACCTCTCCCTTTCCTACCTCTTGGAGTGAATTACCTCCAGATGGTGTAAAAGCTGAGAATTCAGACCAGGGGACAACAGACTGTGCCCTATAGCCAAGTCAGGTCTGCCACTCGCAAGCTCGCAAAGTAAGAATGATTTTTACATTTATAAAGGGTTAAAAAACCACAAGAAGAAGAATATTTCAAGATACACAAACATTATGTGAAATTCAGATTTCAGTCATCATAAATAAGGTTTTGTTGGAATACAACTATGCCCGTTTGTTCACATATCGTCTGTGACTACTTTCACACGACAACAGCAGAACTGAGTAGTTGCAGCAGAAACCATATGGCCTACAAAGCCTAAAATATTTTCTTTTTGGCCCTTTACAGAAAAAGCTTGCCAACTCCTCATTAGACTGTGGTCCATCAAGTGGAGGAGACACCAGGGGTTGTTCCTTTGGAGAACCTAAGCAATGAAATCAGGGTTGTTCTAGGATTGGGTTAACCCTGGGTTTTTTTTTTAATTTTGTGGGGTTTTTTGTTGTTTTTTTCTTTTAACTTAAGGGTAGAATTTAGTGATTCATAGTTGCATATAACACTATAACACCCAGTGCTCAATACATCACGTGCTCTCCTTAATGCCCATCACCCATTTAGCCCACCCACCACCCACCACCCCTCCAGCAACCCTCAGTTTGTTTCCTAGAGTTAAGAGTCTCTTATGGTTTGCCTCCCACTCTGTTTTTATCTTATTTTATTTTTCTGTCCCTTTAATGTTCATCTATTTGTTTCTTAAATTCCACATAAGAATGAAATCATACAGTATTTGTCCTTCTCTGATTGACTTATTTTGCTTAGCATAGTATGCTGTAGTTCCACCAACGTCATTGCAAATGGCATGGTTTCATTTTTGATGGCTGCATAATATTCCTGTGTGTGTGTGTGTCTGTGTGTGTGTGTGTGTGTGTGTGTACCACATCTTCTTTATCCATTCATCTGTTGATGGACATCTGGGCTCTTTCCATAGTTGGGCTATTGTGGACATTGCTGCTATAAACATTGGGGTGCACGTGCCCCTTTGAATCACTATGTTTATATCCTTTGGATAAATACCCAGTAATGCAATTGCTGGGCTGTAGGATAGCTCTATTTTTAACTTTTCAAGGAACCTCCACACTGTTTTCTAGAGTGGCTGCACCAACTTGCATTCCCATCAACAGTGTAAGACAGTTCCCCTGTCTCTGCATCCTCGCTGACATCTGTTTTCTGACTTGTTAGTTTTAGCCATTCAGACAGGGTTTTAAGCCCTCCCCCAAGGAGACAGAATCTAGGCTAGAGCTGCCCCAAAGTGTGATCCCACCCTGGAGGGGGGTGCTCCAGGGCCAAACTGGCCATCAGGCCTTTCACTCCTTCTAGGCCAACTCCCCAAGTCAATAGCAGCCATGTTAGGACAGCTTTTCACCACCATTAATCCCATATCTATGCCTTGTTTCAAACCCCATTGGTCTCTTCAATTGGAGGGGAGAGGTTTATACCCCATTACGTCCTACGGAACGGTCCCTGATGAGAGATCAGAGGCCTGATACAGAAGAACAAGAACAGACAGGGAAGCCAAAGGCACAAACCCACATGCAGTGCCTGGGAGGTATGTTTCCGTGGCCTTCGTCGTAGCAGCAGGTGTTCCTGGGCACTTGGGATGTCACACCTGATGCTGCAGTTGGTTTGCATGTCAGAAGCCATTTCTCAGTGTCGATTAAGGGTGGAAGAGAACTTGAAGCTACAGGCCTGCTAAGATTGTGTCTGCTGTTGGTACTGTGAACACACCCATAAACTTAACTCATGATGGCGTGTTAGGAAGTCAGGCGAGAGCTAGCTCCTTAGTTACATCCTTCAGACACTTTATCAAAACATATATGCATATATGCAAATTTTGGATATATGCAAATAAATCACTCAACATAGATATACAGTTGTCATGATTCTCTAAGGACATGTGTAAAAAATAAGTGGGCCAAGACTGAGCACCTGGACCCACAAGAACAGAACAGTTTGTTGACCACATGAATGGCATCAAGCCATCAGGACCTGCTCCTAGATCCTGGCATTATCAAAAAGCCCTTAGTCTCTTTCTTGCCAAAGCAGTAGAGGTGAGGGAAGCGGGACAAGCCTCCTAAGTTCCCACGGCCCGAGCAGGATGGACCTTCTGGGGCCTAGTCAATTGTCCACTCTCTCTGTTGCCTGCCTTTCCTTCAACATATACTGCCTCTGTGCCAGGGATAGAAAGAATTTTTTCCCTTTGGAACTCAGAGCCACATGCCCCGGGAACAGTGCCACACCACTCTGGGGAGACAGCAGAACCCCCAGACTAGCCCATCTGTTAGTGGCACTGCCCGCTAGACCACAGGCCGAGAGGTCTTTGGGCAGAGGGCCCTTTCTGGGGGAGTTCCAGAATGACTTCTCAGATCATGAGGCTTCCAATGCCAAGAGATTGTTTATCAACACCAACACCCTTGTCCCAGGGTACTCTCTATGGCTGGCCCAGGCTCACCGCCACACAGTACTCCTGCCACCTCCAACCATTGTGTGGCAGCCCTGATTTGAGCAACCTGGGATTCCTTCCTCACTCTTAGGTTCCCAGCCAAATCCTCTCTCACTGATGCTTCCCTCAGTATGTTGTGGTGGTGAGCAGTGCCCACCAGGGAGTCAGATGGGTTCACAGCCTGAGCCCACAGCCTTGTGGCTGGGCGATCTTGGACAAGTCTTTTAACTGCTCCAAACTTCAGTTTCCTCACCTGTAAGCTTGAGATAATAGCATGCACCTCATAGTGCCCGTAGGAGGTTTAAGGGAAAGGACTTAGGTCAAGTACAGTACTTGGGGTAGTCAGGTTCCCAGGAGCTATTCATTGTTGCTGTTATGAAGATTTTTCACTCTTATTTTATCCTCTTGCCCCATTATCTCAGCATCTTTCTGAGTTTATGCTTTATCGCCAGTTCCTTCAGAATGCCAAGTTGTCTGTTCACGTGTGCTTCTATCAGCTGCTGCTTTGGGATCATATTTGGCCTCTTGATACCAGACTGACATAACACCAGCCTAAATCACCTTGTCATGAAAGCAAAACAGAGTTAGCCTTGATGGGATGACAGGGCTTCTTAAGCTGGTCACGATTTCCTGGGCCCCTGCC
Organism: Ailurus styani; assembly: GCA_002007465.1. Lineage (NCBI taxonomy): Eukaryota > Metazoa > Chordata > Mammalia > Carnivora > Ailuridae > Ailurus > Ailurus styani. The sequence goes on along the minus strand of LNAC01000084.1, from coordinate 2,508,780 downwards.
CCTTCTACATGGCCACTGATGACGAGCTTTGACACCCACTACGAGGGAGTCATCTTGACCCCCTTTCTGACTGGCTCAGCTGTTGTCAACTCCTACTGGTTACTGTCGGTGACAGTCCTCAAAAAATGTTTTGGATGCTTTCATTTGGAAAACTGACAAAATGTGAGCAGAAGGAAGAGCAAAACAACTTCTAAGAAGAACAGTTTACTTCTTAAGGGTCTCATGTTCTCCAGGACAGGATTATGTATGTGGGAACTATCAGAACAGGCTTCAGATCTGACAAAACACACTTATCTTAGGGGGAAAAAAAGATACATTTTTTTTTCTCTACATTCCTCAAATCCCAGTGCCACCCCCCCCACCTCGCTCCCCTAAATGAAATCCTTGGTCAAATCTCGTTGACATTCAAGCTTAATTTACATGCATTTTATCTACAGACTAAAGGTCATGTTGTGTGAAATAAACTGAAGCTTTTCGGTTGTGATTCTGCTACAAAGAGAACATTTTTTCAGCCCATCAGTTGCTTTTATGTAGCTCTTTGGGTTTTAACAGCTCTATATTTTAAGTAGATATAATTTACTTCTAGTTTAACTAAAGTTCAAGCCACAATTTTCTTTGCTGAAAGGTAGAGTTAAAACAACAAGGCCAACTAAAGATCATTCAAAATGCAATTTGTGGAGTTTGTTCTGAATGCAATAGTTAGAGTAACCTTTCATCTGCCATTCAGAAAGTTTCCTGTGTTCACGAAAGTGCTGGGAACTTTGGAGACCCTGCCTGGGCTGTATGTAAAGACGTGAAGTACTTGGGGAAAAATTGTGAATAACTATACCCAAGCTAAAATGATGAACTGACAACTGCAAAATAATTCCCCAGTTTTTCATTAACTTGATGGATGACTATTGGAGTCTAGATTCGTATTCACTCAGAAGTGGAAAATGCCCTCTCCCTCTAGGCAGCACTTGAGGACCTTGGAAACAATCCCAATGAACAGGGAGACCTTTAGGGGAAAATCCTTTATAGTGAGCTGTGGGGTGAGTATCAGGGCAGTCAAGAAGAGAGAAAATCAATTCTCACTAAAGTGATGAAGGAAGATTTCATGAAGGAGAGAGAACTTGGAGTGGACAATGTAGGGTTGGTAAGATTTGGGCAGGCAAGGAGAGTGATTCATTCCAAGGGCAGAGAATAACTTACACTAAGCTCAAGAGGGACTGGAATGACAATGGTCCCAGGCTGGAAGAGCAAGGAACCAAGATCATCCTGCACTGGAGAGTTTGGGCTAGGGAGAGGGGAATTCCTTAAATCTCTACTTTGAAGAAATTGAAAATGAATCTGATAGACAATTGGGAGCATTGTAGATCTTTCATTGGGAAGGAGTCACGAAGAAAGTGGTTTTGTAGGACTGGTCTGGTGTGTAGTGCAGGACGGGCAGGGGAGAGACCAGAGGCAAGAAGAAAGGAAGGTTTTGCCTTGGTCCAAGCCAAAAAAAAAGGATTCGTGTCTGGCTAAGGTTGTGGCATCAGAAATGGAGAAGATCTATATCCTACAAATACCAAGACAGAAGAATGAAATTAAACTGGTAACTAATTGGATATAAGAAAGAGAAAGGAATCATCCAGTCCAGATCCATCCAATACTGAGAAGGGTGACGACATCACAGGCAGAATGAAGGAAACACTGAAGCAGGTTAATTTAGAAGTGAGGATGCTAGGGTGCCTGGGTGGCTCAGTGGGTTAAAGCCGCTGCCTTCGGCTCAGGTCATGATCCCAGGGTCCTGGGATCGAGGCCCGCATCGGGCTCTCTGCTCGGCAGGGAGCCTGCTTCCTCCTCTCTCTCTGCCTGCCTCTCTGCCTACTTGTAATCTCTCTGTGTCAAATTAATAAATAAAATCTTTAAAAAAAAAAAAAAGAAGTGAGGATGCTAGGGGGCACCTGGGTGGCTCATTCAGTTAAGCTTCCGACTCTTGATTTTTGCTCAGGTCATGGTCTCAGGGTTTGGAGATCAAGCCCTCTGTTGGACTCCATGCTGGGTATGGGGCCTGCTTAAGATTTTCTATCTCTTTCTCTCTTCCCCTCCCCATCCTCTAAAAAATAATTTAAAAAAAAATTTTTTTAAGTGAGGATGCTCACTTTGTTTTGAGGCTAAATATGAGATGGAAAGAGAGAAAGAAAAGGGTGGGGGAGGAGAGTAAATCTGAGGAAACAAAACATTCAGGGAAAGGAGAACATCCTGCTTCCAAGAACTCTGTGTTTGCGCTAAGAGAAAGGTCTTTACAAGTCTAAAAAGTAAAAGGCCGACCCAAAGCCTTTATAGTGAGTACTAGAATCATACTTTGTGTTTCCTCCTGGCTCCCTTTTAGGTGTGTGACCTTTGACAGGTCAAGCTCTCTGTGCCTCAGTTCTCTCATCCTTAACAAAGCAGTGATAACAGTGTCTACCTTAGGTGTTACCGTAAGGATTCAATTCAGTAATCCACGTAAAGTCCTTGGCGTGGTACCTACGACTCAGTATGTGTTAGCTTATTATTACTGGTATTTTAGTATTTCTCAAATGCTTCCTTCCTGAGCTTCAGGGAATTTTGAAACCTTGTAATAAAAACAATGCAGACTGAATCAACAGAATTTGCCAGAGAAAGGGCAGATCCTAGAATGACTCTAAAGTTTGGAATCTCGGGTGATTGTGGGGAAACATACAGACCTCTAGAAAGAATGTTACTTCTTACATAGTTATTTTTCTTGTCATTGGGTCCAAAGGGAAAATACATACATATACATTTTTTTATATTTAGGGAATTTAATTATATTAAACATAATTTGCAAATATCTTTATTCATGTCCAGTGTGAACTCATGTATTCATTCTTTCACTGACCAAAATTTTTTGAACCCCATAGGAACAACATGTTTGTCAGACCAATGGTCCCATCCAGCCAGTGTTCCAAGGCTAACAGCATCAATAATTATTTTGTGGGTGAGCATCTTACCCCTAAGGACCTCCTCCAAATGTTTTCTGGAGTAACCACTTATAGCTATTTCCTGACACAAGGAGGAAGGAGAAGGGACCTGAGCAAGAAGTAGGTTGACAAAACGTCTTCACAAATGTTTTCGCTATGTACGAAGAATGCCACAAGGCAGAGTTTGGGGATAATGGTTTAATTCTTTGTCCATTCCCCCAACACTGACAAGTTACTTGTTGGGGTTTATATATACTTTTCTGACTAAAGATAAGGATAAGAATGCTTAGATAAAAATCAGAAATTATCTGAAGATGCTTGTTGAAGGGAACAATGTGAGCACAAACTATTGTTATTAATGATTGGCAGAAGATTATTCCAGCAACACTCAGGCTTCAGAGAGCTCCATTAGAGGCCAGGAGGAGACAAGTGATTCTCGGCTCACTTCAAAACACTCATCTTTTCCTTCGCTAACTCCTTCTGCACTTATTTGTCTGCATCACACAAACTAAAACTCTGTGTACAGTTTTGATCTCCAATTTGTCACCTTCAGTCACCTTGTCTCTTTAAATACATCTCTCTGGGGTTTTTTTGTTTTTATTTTTGTTTTTGTTTTTTGCTATGCTTCTGGTGAGGTAGTTGATGAATACCTCTTCACTGAGGAATTCATCCACAACTCAACAAGTGCAAACCTAAAGTAAGATATCTGTCAGTTTCTGAATCTGGTTTCTTGCCCTGCTAAGAGTTTTGAAGGTGGGTCCTGGGGCATTTTTAAAATTCTTTCCTCAGAATTCACACTACTCACCAAACAGGAGATGGTGTCAGGTATTGGTATTGACTTAGAGATGGTATCAGGTATTGACTTAGAGGCCAACTCTACCCATCAGAGATTTGTTCATTCAATATGTGGTTGTTGAGCACCTACTATGTCCCAGGCTCTATTGTGGTTGTGTGAGAAACAGTCTGAAGAAAGCCTACAAATCCCCATCCTCTTGGACTTTATATTTTGGAAGGGAAGGGCAGGCAAAAGCCAAAGTACATAATTACCTACAGTATTAGAAGGTGATAAGTGCTATGGAAAATGATAAGGCAGGGGTGAAGATTAGAGAGGGGGAAGATGAAGATGGAATAAGTCATGTGGGTAGGGAAGGTCCCACTGAGAAGGTGACATTTGAGCAAAAACTTAAAGGAGGAGGAAGTGAGCCATGTAGATGTCTGAGGAAGGGCCGCCATTCCCACAGAAGGAACAGCAAATGCAAAGGCCCTGAGGAAGGAGACTGGAGCAGAGAGAGTGGGAGAGAGAACTGGGTCAGAAAGGGGGTCAGAGAGAAAACCGGGGGCACTGGAGAGGAGTTCACACGTTGCTCTGCGGGCTGTTGTAAGGACACTGACCTTAAGGGGGAGTCTTTGGAGGATTTTAGGTAAAGGAGTGGCATGACGTGACCTACATTTTCAAGAAAATCGCCGAGATTAGATTAGACTGTATGGGCGCGGGGTGGACAGTGGAAGCAGGGAGGCTTTCACCGTGGCTCCTGTGATAATCCAGGTGATTAAAGAAGAGAGTGGCTTAGACCAGGTTGCCGGCAGCAGATATGATAAGAAGTAGACAGTGTCTAGATATATCTGATGGTCAAACTGATAGAATTTTCTGACAGCCTGAATATAGGTGTGAGGGGAAAAGCATGTTAAATGACCTCAAGGTTAGTGGCCATTCACTGAGAGATACCAGAACTACAGATGTTTGAGGGGAATATGGGGAGTTCAGTGTGGGGCATGTTAACACTGAGATTTCCTTTAGATGTCCACATGAAGAGGTCGAAGAGGGAACTGCATACGAGTCTGGGAAGGGGTCCCAGTTGGAAGTGTCCCCAGGAAATAGTGGAAATGCTGCATATAAGGATATTCATTACCTGTACACTGGGAGTCTCTAACCAAGAATCTCTCCACTCCATATTAAACTCAGACTGTTTAAAAAAAAGTCTTTTATAAAAAACCAAATTAAACCAAGTAACTGTATTGTGAGCCTTTTGTGCCCAGAGATCTTCTCTTACCTTTATAAGCACAGGGCCTGACTTATCAAGTGTTTGCTGATAAATAAATAGGTACTTCTAAATCAGTCAGAAATATCTTAGAAGTTTAACAGAAGCCTTTAAGCAACTAAGTAATTTGTAAGTTAACATAACAAATGCTAAGTGGCTTTCTGGGCAGTGAGGGTGCACACCATGGGCGATGAGGAAGAATAAGAAAGGAGCCCCCAACATATTTATTGGCTAGTGGGAAGGAAAAGGCACATCCTCAAACACTTTGACACAGAGCAAAGGATAATAGGATCCTAAGGGAAGTAAAACTAAAATCCAGTGGGTCATCAAGAAAAGTTTCAAGAAGGAGGCAGCATTTGAGCCAAGCCTGGAAGGATGGGGAGGACCTCACAAGGCAAGTGCTGGGCCAAAGCAAGAAGGCATTTGAACACAGCAAGTGGTTTGTTTTAGCTCCAGCATGATACGGGTCAATATAAAAATGTCTGAAGTCTTTGCCTTCACTGTTGAAAATTATTTTGATTTTCCCTTCAGTACTTTAAAGATGTTATGGGAGTGTCTGGGTGGCTGAGTTTGTTAAGTGTCTGCCTTCAGCTCAGGTCATGATCTCAGGGTCCTGGGATCGAGCCCCACATCGGGCTCCCTGCTCAGCAGGGAGCCTGCTTCTCCCTCTCCCTCTGCCTGCTTGAAGACAAAAAAAAAAAAAAAAGATGTTATCCCACTATCTTCTTACTTGCTTTGTTTCCAACAAGAAGACTGTTATTATCCTCATCTTTGTTCCTATGTATGGATTATGTCTTTTTTCCTCTGGCTACCACTAAGATTTTCCTCTTAATACATATATAAGCAATTTTATTATGATATATGCCTTAGTGTTGTGTCTTGTTTTTTTGTTTTTGTTTTTGTTTTGCCCTTAGTGTTGTTTTCTTCATGGTTTCTGTGCTTGGGTTTTGTTGAACTTGATGGAGATATAGATTTATAGTTTTCTTGAAATCTTGGAAAGTTTTCTGCTATTATTTTTTCAAATATTTTTGTACCTCCTTCCCCACCCTGCCAGCCAGGGACTCTAATTACACATGAGTTGTCTCACAGCTCATTAATAATAATCTGTTCACTTTTTAAGTCTTTTTGCTGTGCGTTCCATTTTGGCTAGCTGACATTGCTGTGTCTTCACATTCACTAAACTTTATTCTGCAATATCTAATCTGATTTTAGTCTCATTCAGGGCACTTTTCATCAAGACATTATAATTTTCATTGCTAGAAGTTTGAATTAGGTGCTTTTTAATATTTTTTATGTTTCTATTTAACATGTTCAGACTTGCCTTTAGCTTCTTAAACATTTGTAATACAGCTAAAGTAACTGTTTTATTGTCTTTGTTTAATAATTCATTTATACCATTCCTGGGTGAGTTTTAATTGATTGATTCCCCCCCCCCATCATTATGGGTTATTTCTGTTTTCCTACTTCTTTGCAGGTCTGGTAGTTTGTTATTAGATACTAGACGTTGTGAGTTTTGCCTTGTTTTGGTGCTTATGGGTCAAGTAGGCACTTTTTTTTTTAAGTCGGCTCCACACCCAGCACGGAGCCCCAACACGGGGCTCAGTCTCACAACCCTGAAATCAAGAGTTGGACGTTTAGCCAACTGAGCCACCCAAGGGCCCCAATTAGGCACCCTTTAATTATACCAAGGGGAAGAAAACACATGACCTTGGGTAATTTCCACATGACAGGTCACTGAGGCTTAGAGAGGTTAAGCTGCTCGAGATCACAGAGCCAGCGAGAAAAAGAACTGGAATTCAGACCAGTTGGAGCTGGATCTGACTCGAAAGCCTGTATTCTTTGTACCACACCTTTTGGCCTTGAGTATTTCCTATCCTTTCATTTTGTTTTGAGAGTTTTTTTCTTTCGGGGGGGGGGGGGGAAAATTTTTCAGTAGTCAAATATATAAAGCCTGTCATTTATGGGCTCTTCTTTTACTTTTACGCTTAGAATGTTCTCCCCATCTCAAGATCTTAAGATCAAACCATCACCTTTGTTTTCTCATAGTTACATATAATTTCGTTTGGAAGATCTTCCATTAGATTTGCATGTGTTTAAACTATACAGAAATAAAAAGAAATGTTCTTTACCCTTTAAGAAACAATTGACCAAAGTTAGTCAATATTGCTGGATGTGACAATAGGCAATTCACTACACAATGTCTACTTAAAGTACGGGCAAGGATTTGAGCTTAGTAACTTGATTTAAGCTACTTTTTTTTTTCTTTTTTATGATGGGGGCCATGAAGAGAATTGTCTCAGGATAGATACAATGTCACATTGTCTCTGGGTTTGCATCTGTCTCCGGTCTCGTGGAAGAATGACATGAGCACAGGAGATACTGGGAGAACGCGTTCTGAGTCTTCTCTGAGAATGGCCCAGGTTTTTGGCTCTGGAGCTGGGCCAGCCCATTGGTGCAAGCAGCACTCCTTGATGCCAATGACTCTCACCCAGCCTGTCAACAGAAGGAAAAGCAAAAGGTCTGGCCATTCCTGAGTGGCAGCTACTTGAACTGCACACAGGATAAGACTGAGAACCTGGGGCTTGTTGGTGCCTGAGGGGTGCCTGGTAGGAGAAGGGAAAGGTTTAAGAAGGGGGTCATAATGACCAATGGCAATTTTGGTTCAGTGGATTAGGGAGCTTATTGCTTTGTCTGGCTGTTTTTATAAATCTTACTGCATTTTACATTTTGAAGCTAGCAACTAGACTTTAGTCTAATATTTTTTAATGGTGTGAATTAATGATTTTTCAAAAAGAAGAACCACCTCATTTATGTTCAAATCATGAAATAATATCTTTATATAACACCAATACAAACATATAAAGTTGTTTTTATGAGGATTTCATTAGTCCTCCCAACTCCTCCCTGGGGTAAGTATTGTCATGAGTCCTATTTTGTCAAGAGTCTGGGGCACTTCTACAAGGTCCTTTGCGGTCAACAAGAAAGAACAAGTATCTGCCACCACTGTTTGACCTGAGGTCAGAGCCCAGAGACGTCCTTGAAGCACACCTGGGGAGGAAGTGCTCCTTCAGGAACTTGCACTGCACATTTTCAGATATTCCCAGTGTTAATAAATGTCCCCAGGTCCTGATCCCAGTTGAAAGTCATTTGCTGGAGACTTCAGTGAGGATGTTTGCTGGAACCACCTCTTCCAGCTGGGATTGTTGATGAGTCCTGAGCCCAACCCAAGCGGGTTCAGCTTCTGTGACTTTGCGTGCAAGAGGCCTGGCCAAGGCTTGTGGGCAGACTCTACACTAGCACTCCGTAATGACTTGTTCGGCGTGTCGCTAGAGTCTGGGCAGTGACTGAGACAGGGTGAGAGGGACGGTGGCAGGAGGCTGTACTGTCTCCAGCAATTCAGTTCAGCCCTGCAAACCCTCCTCTGCAAAAGAAAAGCCTCAGGGAGAAGTAGTCCAACCCCTGCTCGGCAGGCAGACTAGCCTCCACCCCCATCCTAATCCACTTAGTAAAGCAAGAGTAGCTGGTAAACAGCATGTTCTCCCCAGGGCACTGGATTTTCATTGATGTTTGAGACTCCCTTACATGTCAGCATCCCAGTCTCTGCCCAGCTGACCCAGCCCCTGACCAGCTGGGTGCCGAGCCCATGCTGGTGCCTCTACCCAAGAGAGCATGAAAGGTTTAGGTTATTTCTCTGCATACCAGGGGAAGAGCAATTGTCTCTGGTTTTGCAGTGATGTTAATGTGGGCAGGAAGGGGACAGCCACATCTCAGGAACCTGACTAGGATAATCCCGGCAGCTCCAAGCTTCTGTTTTCTAGGCCTTAATGGCATGTCTGCCAAAATAAAGTTATCTTAAACAAGCAGGCATGAAAAGAGATAGGTAACCACATGCTAGACATTTACTTCCCATAAACAATGTTAGTGCTGGTCAGAAAGAAATAATATCATTGGTTGAGGAGTACATTCTCCTTCCAGTTGAGTGAGTAACCAATTATGAAGGACTTATTGAGCACCTACTCTGTGCTCAATGCCATTCTAATGCTGGAAAAGAAAACTAATGAGTCAGTAGGGCATACAAAAAAAGGATGAAACAAGTCCCTACCAATGAACCCATCTGGTTGAGAAGCCAGAGCAACACATGGGAAGTGTGCCAACAACCAGCTGTATCGTGATGCTACTGGGCTCAAAAGAGGGACAATCAGTGGGAACAGAGGTCTTTGGGGAAGGCTGGGCAGGGTTTAGTTGGGCTCTCAGGATTCCAGTCTGGATGAACTGACAGAACTCAGGCCCAAGGCCATTGGTGTGGGATGGCCAAGGCTTGCTGATTTGAGCTGACAAAGGCCTGGATCTTTGGCTGATCTTCCTGTGGGCCTGCAGGAACAAGTTCATACCCAAGAATTTCAGCCCCACGCAAGGCAGACTCCACCTTCCCCTTGGGCCACCATGTCTTGGCCCCAGTGTGAAGTTTTATCTTTCATAGGAATGAGTCCACTGTGGCTGACCTCAGCCTCAGACCCCACGAGGGATTCCTCCAACACCTGTGGTCTAACCCTCCAGCAGCTGGGCCCCCACATTCAGAGGCCCATCTCCACAGTCAATGGCAGGCTGATTATCAGCTCCCCTGAGCTGTTTCTGAAAGATCATTTGTATGTGCACAAAAGCAGCAATTTGCGTAATTATAGGGAGTCATAAAGAGTATTCAATTGTCCAAGGAAAATGGAATTTAAGTTACAGAATAGGTCATATCTGAAAGGTAACTTGGAATTTGAACAGTGTTCTGGCTAGCAAACCAGAGACTATACTTGGGGAACTTAGGAGAAGCCACAGTAGCATACATTGTTTAAGCAGGGCTCAAACCAGAGCAAACTGGGGTGGATGGCAGGTTTGCTCTCCTACTTTTTAATGAATCATTTCTGAGAGTAAAAGGTGAGAGGAAGGTAGTTCAAGAGGGGAGCCAGTCAACCACCACACACTTTTGTGTTCGGATGAACAGTGGTGACTCCCTGCAGTTAACAATACTCATTCTGATGAGAAATACTTTTGACTACTTTTGCTTTTACACAGAAAAGATTTCTTAAGATCAATGCGTTTTCAAATAGTAAAAATCTAATATCCTATTCATATTCAAACTAAACTAGAGTAAAAATTTACATTTCGAGTAGAATTCAGAAAGTTCCTTTTGCAAAGTCTCAGCAGTATGAAAAGGTACTTGTGGAAGAAAATAGTCCCAGCTCTGGAAGCTAGCTGAGTGAACCTGGACCAGCTACTCCACTTACTCTGTCTGGTCCTCAGCTTTCTATTCGGTCCTCCCGTGACTCAAGGTTTCTGGGTGTCCCTCCCTACCCCCTCTCCCCCATTTTCCGGTTGGAGCAGAATTTGAAATCATGTCTAGTCCAAACCTCTCATTTCTCAGATAAATAAGGCCAACCTCACCCCAGTTCACCCAGAGTAGCTCAATTTTTATTTGTTTTCTATTTTGGGTTTTGGCAATTTATGTGGGAAAAAGAAAAATCTTATGACTAACGAACACTTTAAAAATCACTGGACTAAACAGTTGTTCTAGTTCATTCTATGTTCATTTGTCTAGAAGCAACAAAAGTCTGAGTTCTTCCAAGTAATGGGAGTAATCGTGAAGGTATGATGTTTGAGTTCCCAGGAAAAGCTGGGCCATTAGACCCATTTTTTGAGTTCACATAATGTTTGCACACTCCCTTCCTTCCCACTAAGTTACTAAAAACCTAACAAAGTAACAATCACTCATTATCCCAACATATCTTTTTAAAACTGTATACACTAAGGAGTGAAAATCTCCTTTTCATTCCCCTGTCTCGGCCCCCAGGAGAAAAAAAGAATCTCGATGAGCGATTGGTTCATTATGCTCCCAACTTTTCTTCGTGCTTATCCAGACCTGTCTAGATACCTTCTTTTTTTTTTTTAAGATTTTATTCATTTATTTGACAGAGAGAGAGAGAGAGAGCACAGGTAAGCAGAGTGGCAGGCAGAGGGAGAGAGGGAAGCAGGCTCTCTGCTGAGCAGGGAGCCCAATGAGGGGCTCAATCCCAGGACCCTGGAATCATGACCCGAGCCAAAGGCAGGTGCTTAACCAACTGAGCTACCCAGGCCACTAGATATCATTTTTTAACCAGAAAGTTGTATTGCATGTTGTGGCTCTGACTGCACCTTGCTGAAGAGTATGCTAAGGCTGTCTTTCCAGATGAGGACATATCATTTTACCTTATTCTCTTTTTTTTTAAGATTTTATTTATTTGACACAGAGAGAGAGATCACAAGTAGGTAGAGAAGAGAAGAGGAAGCAGGCTCCCCGCTGAGCAGAGAGCCCGATGCGGGCCTCGATCCCAGGACCCTGAGATCATGACCTGAGCCGAAGGCAGAGGCTTTAACCCACTGAGCCACCCAGGCGCCCTACCTTATTCTTTTTCATCTGTTTATCAACTGTCTTATTGACAAACATTTAGGTTGTTCAAGTGTTTTTGCCATCACAATGTTGCCATGAGCGTTCTTGTCTGAGATATTCTTGTGTTAAAGGAAAACTGCAGGCCCCAAATGGCATCACTTGGGCCGAGTCAGCAAACCAAAACTTAGTACCTAACCTAGCAGCAGTTTCAACACCCCCCCAACCCAAGCTCCAAGGAATGTAACCTTTAGCTAGTCAACATGGAATTTCATGGTCAGTACTAGGAAATGTACTGATAGACCCCTGCTGTTCCCCTTAAGAGGGCAACCTTCCAGGAAGGAGAGGTGAGGGTCTCACCAGTCCATTCTGAGGTACCTCACCAGTCCATCCTCGTGGAAAGCATGCTTTCATTTTTTAAGTGAAAATACGCATTTGGATTTTCTTTGCCAGGTGAATGTCACATATTCCATACTAAAAGTAAGAGTGTTTTCAAGACTCACGATCGCATGCATGGATAGTCTTAGAATGTTCAGTCTGCACAACACCACTCCATGCTGGTCAAATAACTAAGCACTTTATTCTGACTGGAAAAGACGATTGACATAAAAAAGCAGTTGCATGATATATATCTGTGTAAATCAAATTGTGCGTTAAATAGAGGAATTAATAAAAGGGGGGTATGTGAAAAAAAAGAGGGCAACCTTGCCTAAACAATGCATTCCTTGCTAATAAATTCTTTTCTTCTTTTTTTAATGCTCTCTCTCTCTGCCTTTAAAACCCTTCCATTTAGCTCAGCAGAGCTCCGTTCTACTTGCTAGATGGGATGCTCCCAATTCATGAATCATTTGAATAAAGCCAATTAAATCTTCAAATTTACTCAGTTAAATTTTGTTTTTTAGCAGCTTTGGGGGCAGCAGTGGGTTCTGAAGCTGACTAATGATGGCATTCGGGGACAACGAGAAATACAGTCCTGGTGCTTTGCGAGCCCTTTTGAGTTCACTGTCTTTCTCACTGTTTCTGAGGGCTTGTCCTTGTATCATGGCAACAATCTGTTACTAAACCAGAGAAATTAAGGTGGGTAAGCAATGGCTGTAAATGAAATGAACACTCGGGTCTATGGGAAACCCCAGATCCCTTGGTGCCTCTTAGCTCCCTGAAAACCCCATGGTTTTTGCTTTTGCATTCCTTCACCCACCACAGTGCACTGAAGTTGACTCAAATTATGGATAGGTATTGGTAGGAGACTTCTATAAAATTGCAAAAAACAGTCTACCAGCTACATCTGACTTGTCAGGTCCATAATCCTGAAAATACTGTTTTTATTCCCAGAGACCTCAGACCTCCCTCTGGACCCTTTCAGCCCCTGCAGCTGGACTTCATTCAGCTGCCATTTCACGTGGTTAGCCATATGTTCTTATTACTATATGTATGTTTTCCAGATGAGCGACAGCTTCCCCTTGCTGCAAGGCTTATGCCCTCACAATGGCAAAGAAACTGTTAAAAAGTGTGTTTCCTCCCTGGGATATACCTTTCATGAGCTCCGGTGATTGAGGTATCCACTTCATTGGACATATATGCCTTAACAAATGCATATGATATGTCTTAACAAAAACCTTAACACCCTTAACAAAAACCTTGCAGACTTCTTAAAATTTGATCACTGTACAACCTTCGGCTTATCCCTTGTCATCTCATGCAAGTATGACCAGCTACTGTAAGTTTTTAATGTCTTATACTCAAGCCTGGCATCAGTAGGTTAAAGAAGACTTCCCAGGTCCCAGTTCAGAAGATCTAACTTGGTCACAAGTTAGAGCCTGGTGATAGGATGTTCTAAAAAAGATGGTCCTCAAGCTCCCTGGAAAGGGGATATTACCAAATGCTCCTGTCCACTGACACTGTTGCAAAACTATCTGAGCCAAGGGCACTTAGTTTGTCCATTGTCCTGGGTTGTGAAATTACCTACTTTGGTTAACCATTTTTGGTTCTAGGCTGACCGTTAGCTTAAAAATCAGCAGGTCATAAAAAAAGTCACAAGATCTGACTCATGGAAGACCACAAGACAGTAAAGCCACAAAGCCTGGACATTCTTAAAATTGTTCCCTGTAGGTAATCTCACAACCTTAGGACAATGGAAAAACTATGTGCCCAAAGTAAATGATAAACCCAAAGTTAAAGAGTAAGGCCCTCCTTATACAGTTAACTCACTTTCAAAACATATAAAACCTTTGGTTAGAGTCAAAGGAGGATGGTCTTCCCCCTCTGGGAGAAAAGGCTTGCTACTTTGTCTGTGAAATAGCTCCTTTCTTACTTCTGCTTGATGAATCTTTGGCCCTTCTTCTTCTAATTGGATTGTTCTTGAATTCTTTCTCAAACAAAGCCAAGAACAGTCATGGTGAGGAACCCGAGACCCTTCCTCCTGTTTTGGCTGTCTTTTCTCCTGTGACCCACACATTGTCACTCCTAAGAAGAAGTCCCCATACAATGTGTCCCTGTCCGTTACTATATTGATCTTCCTTCTGGGGAAATGACCCCGACAGGCCATGGTGTCTCTTCTGGGGAGGTGATTCCACCCTGGTGACACGTTGACCAAAGGTACCCTAGCCTGAGCGCTCAGGGGTACCACCCTTTATATTGCTCTGAGGGTGGCAGCCATTTGTCCCCATAAAATATGTCCTCCAAATAGTGTCTGTGGGTTGGGTGGGCCTTCCCACAACTGTTATAGAGCTTTTTCTGCATCTCCCCCATTCTCTTCCCAACACTATCTGATTCTCACATCATAAATCCAGGTTAGCAATTTATTGTCAACTCCTGTCAAGGTAAGATCTCCCTTCGAGACCACTGACGTACTTTTCTACTTGAACCGCGTCTCCCCAGTGGAGAAGTTCTAGGTCTGGAAGCAGGCACTGTTTTATACACGGGACACAGAGAAAAAACAGGGAGGAAATTCTCTCAAAATGCTTCCATTCTTTGGGAGGCCGGAGCGGGCAATAAATCAATGCAGATATAAGTAAGATAATATTGGATAGTGATGAGTGCTGTAGAGACAAGCCAGGTGAGGTGATGGAGAGTGGCCCCTAGAGCTATTTTCAGTTGGGGAGTCAGGGAAAGTTCCTGCTGAGGTGACATTTGAGCTGAGGTCTGGGAAGGGGCAGGGCCACACCTTGGACCAGTCATGCCTAACGCCCCCAGGGCAGTGAGCTGTAAGGCCTCTTCCAGCTTCATCATTCTCAAGTCGCAAATTAAGATTTAGAAAGCTCTCCATGCCAAATGTGATTCTATAATTTGACAGCCTAGATTGTGTAACAACCCATTTTGAATTCGCTTATTCTGATCAAAGTTCTTAATCGCTATCAGAAAGACAGTTTCTGACTTTCTTACGGCCACAACTTTTCATACCCTATGTTTCCCCTGGCACAACCTCATAAAGCCTAATACAGTTTGTTCAAGGACTATTTCGGCATGAAGATTAACACAATTTACTGGTGAATATCTAAATGGACATTTAGCATATAAATGGAGCCAAAAGGTCTGAAACGAAAATTCTTTCTTCATCGTCTTTTATAGACGCTGTGCCTACCCCAGACCAGTGATGAGGAGGAAAGAGAAAGGCTAATTTTCCCTATTGATGCTTCTGTTGTTTCAAACTACTCCCTCTGCTATGATCCCCCAGGCAACAAATGAAGCATTGTGAAGTCTTTAATGGTTCTCTCAATGGGCAATTATACATTTTTTAAGATAATAGATCTTGTCCATAGTGAAGCTGATTACATTCATTTATGAAAATGACTAAAAATAGCGAGTAAAAATTTCTTCCGTCTGGTTGTGTTGAGCGAATCATCAGAGCGATAATCGAAAGCAGAGCAGACCTGACATCAGGAGTTGAGGCCAGCTCTGAACCCAGCAAATGATGTGACCTTGAGTACATGATGTCACCTCTCTATGCCTCTGTGTTCTTACTTGTATGAAAGAGAGAGGAACAATATACTTTGTCTCAGAGTTGATGGGGTTGGTGAGTTACAGGAAGAAGCACCTCCAGTTTCTTACCCTGGGGGGTGTGGAATATACATGTTTGTTTTATGATTCACCTTTAAGTGGTACACATTTGATCTCTTTGTGAGATGTATGTCTCACAATACATTTCTAAAGCCATCAATAAATACCTGTTGATATACTTTTTAAAAAAAAGATTATTTATTTGACAGAGAGAGAGAGAGAGATTATAAGTAGGCAGAGAGACAGGCAGAGAGAGGGGGAAGCAGGCTCCCTGCTGAGTAGAGAGCCCGATGTGATGCGGGGCTCGATCCCAGGACCCTGAGATCATGACCTGAGCCGAAGGCAGAGGCTTTAACCCACTGAGCCACCCAGGCGCCACCACCTGTTGATATACTTGACAAAGTAGACACAAGATTAATTTTCCTCTGGATCTCCTAGCAAATAGACTAAGCCTAGGTAGAAGACAAAACAATCCTTCCCCTCCGATCAAAACATATCCTTTTTAAAAAGAGTTTAACTGAAAGAGTAATCAGTGAAATTTTCCAATGAAACGAAAGGGCGTATCGTGTTTCCTATGGCCTCCCCCTACCCTGGTCCTCCATTCCCCCTCATTTGAGGCCTTTTAGGTTTCTTTCCATAAATACTCTGGAAAGCCAAAAACAGAGAATCTTGAAAGCAACAAGAGAGAAGCATATAGAAACATTTGTGTGCATACCACCTTTTTTTACATAAATGAGAGGACATTACACATGCTGCTCAGTACTTTGTATTTTTCATTTATCTTGGAGATATTTCAGTGTCATTCTTACAAATTAAAATGTATTCTTTTTCACCATATTTCATTCTATGGATATGCTACACTTCATTTCACAAGACCCTCTGATAAATATTGAGGTTGTTTTTGCTCTTGTCCACATTTCTGCAATGACTATCTTTGTACTTCTCTCTCTTCACGTGTATATGAATATATCTGAAGAATAAATCCCAAAGTGAAATTGATGGATCAGAAGGTAGACCCACTTAAATTTTAGTAGTTTTTGCCAAAATGCCCTCCAAAGGGATAGTATGTCTTCACATATGATCAACAGGACAAGAGAGTGCGGCTTTCTGGCCACTCCGATGACAGTCTGCTAGTCTTTTTATTAACAAATCTAAGAGGTGGGAAATAGCATTTCATCGTTTGAATGTATTTCTTTAACTGTAAGTGAAAATGAGACATGCATTTTTTTTTTTCTCTGAACTTTCTGTTTGGGTCCATTGTCCATTTTTCTTTTGGTTTCTTATTCCTTATTGCTTTGTAACAGCTCTTTATGTACTAGCCTTTCACAGTTGGTTTTCAAGGTCTATGGTTCTCATTTTTTATTGGCTTATAGTATTTCACCTTTTGCAAAAATTTTAAATTATTAGGTAGTCGAATTTATACATTCTTCCTATATAGTATGGGGGTTGTTTCTTTCTTGGAAAATTCTTTCCTACTCAAATGCCATTATAAAATTTTTCCCCAGGTTTTCTTCCAGTGCTTTTCTAAGTTTGTTTTTCACTTTTAACTGTTTTATCAATATCGCTTAATGGACTTATTTAGTGTAAGGAGTAAAGTGAAGTTTCAACTTTTTGTTTTCCCCCCGATGTCTATCCTGCTGTCTCAAATCCATTTCTTAATAAGTTCTCTACACAGTTTTGAAATGTCACATTATTAGGGACTAAAAATTACTGAATCTATAAACTGAAAACAATTGGATGGTAAATTAATAAATTAACTCAGTCATTCCTGGCATGTTTAAGGAACTGTCTAACACAATAGCATAAATAGCATGTGCTTACTGTGTGCCAGGACTTGCTCTGAGTGTGTATTTGCTCACTTAATCCACATAACCATGGTATAAGGTAGGTGCTATTAGCTTCATTTACAGATAAAAACACAGAAGCACAGAGAGGTTAAGTAACTGCCCTCTGATCACACTGCTTGTGAGTGGCAAAGCCATGATTTGAACATATAGATAGGTTGACTTCAGAATCCATGCTTCTGTCCACACTCTTTATTACTTCCACAAAGTGGAAGATACTTCCAAGATTGTTCTAAGAACTTCACATAAAATGATTTCTCTTACTCTTCACAACAGTCCTAAGAAGTAAGCACTATTCCTATCTCCATTTTGTGGATGAGCAAACCGAGGCAAAGCCTAGCTGGAAGACAGAGAGGGAAAGGGGAGTGCTGTGAGATGAGTCCAGAGAAGGAGGAATTTTGTTTTGTGTCTTTAGAGCAGCAAGGAATCACAACAGTATGTGAATCAGGGCTCACCAGCTCAGGTTTGGTTTTTGTGAAGTTCCCTGGGAGCAGTATGGAGAGGGGAGGGGAGGAGGGGCTGCAGAGTGGGTGTGGGAAGAACAGATCCCGTGCTCAGACCATGCTGCGGTGTCTGCCTACCACAGGCGGCCATCCAGTGATGAGTAGCCTATACCCACAAGGCACAAGGATGACTACCATCTGGGGCAGTATCCGTGTGCCAGGGACAGAACTCAAGACAGGTGCTTATAGTATTTACACTTTCCAGAGGAAACCAAAGTGTCTGGAGGTTGAATAGCTTGCCTGTGCTTGCCTAACTAGTGGGTGCTTACTCCCAACCACGAAGCCTTCCCTCTTTATTCAACCCCCACACAGATTGAGTCCTTCAGATGCTGGAGGGCCAGCTCATGACAGCCTTGAAAATTGGACTTAGCAATTCCTTCAGCATCCTCTTCTCAGAGGTGGATAGAAATCAAGGAGATTTGGTTGACAATATTGATAGATGAGCTTCTGTTATCATATATCTTTAGGTCTTTTAAGAGTTTCTTTTTCAGTTGAGGTTAACTTTTCCTCAGACTTTTGCCTCTTCTCCTGAGGTCGCTCTGTGAATCTTTGTACTTGCTGTCATCTGGGTGAAGGTCAAGTTCAAGGCCCACTGTCTTCTGTGCTGCTATTAACTGCCCTCTCTCCCTGCAGATCCGAGTAATGGTGGACCTCTGCAACAGCACCAAGGGCATCTGCCTCACAGGTAGGCCATCCTCACACTGAGCAAGGGGTGTTCACACAGCACACACGTGGGCTCACCAAAGGGCCAGGGCAGAATGAACGCCTAGGAACACTGTGGGTTATAAAAACACGTATTGGTTTACTTTTACCAGATGTTTTTAATGAGCTGAATATCAATTGAAATATAATTATGAAAAATAACATTTTTTGGTATTGCCATAGAAATATAGCCATGGAAAATAACTAGGTCTTGGATAATTAGAAACGTGTGGTACCTTGAAATGAGGCCACTGATGTTTTCCTTATTCACATTACTTTTTAAAAGAGAAAAGAAAGGGGTATTCTCTTATCAGAAGTAATTGTTTCCTTATACATATGGCATGAATGGGAAGTTCTAGAAGCAAACTGCTAATTAGTCAAGAAAACACTATGAAGAGTGTCCTGCGTGTGGTGTCTACTGTATGCTAGGTGAGATGGGGGGTTATGTCGCAGCTCCCCTCCACTCAGAAAATCAAGGACAAATAAACAGGAGGGAGGGAATCAACAAGGAGGCACACCAAGCCAAGGGACACAGCATGGTTAATGGCTTGGGCAGGGGAGAAGGAGCTTGCTGTTGATATGACCATGTGCACCTGAACCTAAGGTGTCCTGATTCCTACCTGGGGTGGGGGGTGGGGTGCCTGATTCCTGCCTGAGGGCTGTGCCTGATTCCTGCTTGAGGGAGGGGGGGTGCCTGCCTCCTGCCTGAGGAGGGGGTACTTGCCTGCTGCCTTCAGAAGCTTGGGGAAAGGAAGAACACAGACCCCAGACAGGTCACCCAATTAGCTTTACCCCAGACCGAGGAGGGCTCTGGCCATGCCCAAGGTGGGCCTTCGGAGCCTGATTTCAGACACAGCTATTTCCTGCCTCTCCCCCATTTGGAGGAAATGGGGAAATCATCTTTGCATTAAAAATCTACTATGGAGTAAATGCATAGCTCTCGTGAACTTTAAAACATAACCACAAGACTTTGAAGCCCGATGAAGCTTCTGTTGCTCCTTCTCCATGTCAGGCCTCAGGCCCTTGGCGGCAAGCGGGGGGCGGGCGTTCCCACTGGCGGAGGTTGAGAAACCCCGTCCTCGCCTGCGTTCTCCCCACGAACGGTCATGACCTGCCCCACACTGGGGGCTCAGGGGGAGTTTGCTGAACAGCTAAACCGATGGTTTATTTAAGTGATTAAATCGTGGGCTGGTGGGCTGGTAAGAAAGATACTGCCCTGAAGAACCCCAGGTCTAAGTCTGCCTCTTGTTTGCTTTCGTTTAGTTTTAAAGAGAAAAGCTGTAATCCTGTGGTTTCTTGGGAAATGCTAATTGAATACTCAAGTCACATTTCGACCCTCACAGAAAATTAAACATCTTCGGAACAGCTTGGTCCTTCGTTCTGAAACTCTTGTGTCTTAAGCACCTTTCTTCCATCTTTGGAAGTCCTTTTCAGAGTTTCCCCGTGTGACAGTAATGAGCGCTAGAGAAATGCTCAGATGGATGGAATTTCAGGCACAAAAGTCCTGTCGAGAGGCATAGGAAAAGCCTCTTCCTTTTTGATATTTATTATAGAAGTGCTAGAAGGAGAGCCGGGCTGTTCAGTGAATGCAGGTGGAGCTGTCAAGACCACTTAGGGAAGATTGGGGGTGGGGGTGGGGATCGCATCTGTGCTGGAAATGGGTTGAGGAAGTTAGTCTTTGGCACCTTGAAATCTTTTCAAAAGCCAGCACCTTCTCCTTTCGTGCCAGCTTGAAACCGCGCCCCCTTTTAACACAGAAAGCTCTTCAATTAAAACTTAGGTGTGAAACGTACGAGTTGCCAAGCGAGCTTGTACGTTGGGGTAGACCACGCTGTCTGGACAGGGGGCAGGAAGGTGACAGGACCCAGACTGAATTGGCAGCTACGGGGGAAAGGGCAGAGAGCCTTGGTCCTGAGCCCCAGGAAGATGCTGGCAGGAACGACTGCCAGAGCGGACCCAGGCTTGGGGCCTGAGGCCTGACAACAAGATCCAACTTTACCTGGGACTCATTTTTGAAAAAGTAGGTGCTGTGACTCGAGGCTAGTCTAGCTGTGACTGTGAAACCCCTTCCCGATTCCCTTTCCTGGAGGCAGCTGCTGTTGCTCTGGGGACAAGGACAGATGTGTGCAGTCAGTAACCTCTCAGGCAGATAGTGAGGGCAATTCAATAGCTAAAGCAGGTAAGGGTTTTGCTAGTGCACATTTTGTGCTATTGAGTACAAACAGCTTTTCTGGATGCATCCCATCCTGAAGCCCAGATTTCCTGTTGTTCTAGTTGGTAAGTTCCAGCTCCACATGTGAAAGCTAGGGCCCTCTCAGGCCATCCCTGAAGGACACCAAAGTATTCCTGACTCCCAAGGGAAAGGGAACCATGCTCCTTTTGGCTAGAGCTCCCATCTGGCCCCGAAGCCATGGCTGGCAGAATCCCAAGCCCCGGGGAGTCCCTGCTGGGAACAGGAGAGGAAGAGAATTAGGACCATAGACCTCACAGGCGCCAGGCCTGGGCTTATCAGGCTTAGAAACCTGCATCTTTTGTTAGCTCTTTCTAAAGCGGCAGAACCAGACCTCCCTTTCTGACATGTTTCTATTTGTATTTTTTATTTGAGGACTTCTTTGTGTTCCTCTAGCAACAAGACTTGGGGAAACCGGTAGCCACGTCCCCTGTGGTCATCGCTATGCTAAGCAGGTGCCTTGGGTGTGGCGACAGCAGTTGCGACACCATCCCAGGGTGAAAGGGGAGACTAGTGAAATCTACCCCCGTGATCTGGAATCTGGCGAGAGGAGCCAGGCAGGCGGGCGCTCAGTGTGGCCAGTGCCCCCACTCGGAGACAGGAAGTGAGTCTTCTTCTTCTTGATTATTCCTTCCACATAACTGTTGTGCCTGTGTTTCCTGCCTACACTGAAATCCTTCTCTTTGCTAGTAGCAGAGACCTGCTAGAGTTTATCTGAGGGGAAAAAAAGGTCAAGAAGTTACCAGTTATTTAAGGACAGAGGGATGTATTTGTCAAGGCAGGTTAGGCCAGGCTCTGGTAGTGATGAAATCATAAAATCTCAGGGGCATAACCCAGCAACCGCTTTTTTTCTCCACGAAGTCCGGACACTCCAAGTTGGTTCTGGGGACTCCGGGATCCCAGTGTTGCCATCCTGCGGTTCCGTCGGTCAATGCCTGTCACCACTACTCCTCTCTGATCTCTCTCTGCAGACAGGCATTGTTTCGCCTTGCATGGTCATCCACAGACCTCCAGTTTACATAACTGGGGGCACTGTGGGTCAGTCTTAGATTTCAAGGAGAAAAAACTCTAAGCAGCTCAGCATCCGCCCACTTCTAACCAATTCTAGTTAGGACTGTGGGTTGGGGCAGTCAGAGCCAACTGCGGTAATGAAAATTCAGGGTCCCTTCTTCAAAAAGCAGGAAAAGGGCTTCTTCGTTTCTTTAATGGTTTTACTCTCTACCTGCTGCGGTGGGCCTTTTTATTTGCTATATTGTGTCATTCTCCTCAAAGTGTGGGATGCTCACAGAACGGGTGCAGGCCCTCACAAGCACAGGAGACCCCACTCTGTGACGAAGGCATGTAGGGCACATGTCCAGCATAGGTCCCCACCAGTGTGGAAGGTGGCAGCAGTTGCTGACCGGGCGGGCAACGGGGTAGTCGCATCAGAACCCCAGGAGGCAGCAGAAGACTTGTCCCGGGGAAGCCAGGAGGCAGTGGAAAACGGAGGCAGTGGGAGCCAGGACCACGTATGAACCCAGTCTCCAGGTCCCTGAGACATGCTCCATTATTCCATCGATCCAGCCCTGCATACAGTGCTAACATGAACTTGGCTGTCCTAGTGTATCCCCAGGGTTTTGTTATACAGGAAGAGAAGAGTCAAGAGCTGAGAAAACATCCTGAAAAACAGTTTTCTCAAGGCCCAGTTGGCACGTACTATTTGACATTTGACATTAGTGTAATGACACACATTTAGGGCTTCTTCCAGGAGGTCTAAGTGGCCGTTGGGCAGCTCCGTAGGCATCCCGAGTGGGGGTTGGGATACAGGCTGGCCATCACTCTAGCACTCTGCTTCTGGGCTCTTTGGAAGTGTTTGTCTCCTTTCCTTTCTGAAATTCTCTTTCATTAGTTTCAGGGCTCAGGGCCTCCTGGCTTCCCTCCTGTACCTTTGGTTCGCTCTCTCTTTCCCGGTGCCTCTTCTGTCATCCCCCACCATCCACATGTGGTGTGTGTCCCCCTTTCTCTCCATCCCACAATTTGGCTTGACATTTTACTCTTGCTCCCAGACTAATAGCTCTCAGCCTTTCTAAGGTCAGGGACCCCTTTAGGACTCTGTTAATAGTGACCAATTCTTTTTCTAGAAAAGTTTCACATCTGATCAGGCATACCCAGGACCACCCACTTCCCAGTCACCTGTGGTGCTTGGTGAAAATGCATGTTCCTGGGCCCCACTCTAAATGTAAACTGAATTAGATTCTCCAGCTGGGGTCTGGGTAGCTACATTTTAACAAGCATTCTAGGTGATTCTATGGACTCAAATGACTGAGAACTATAGCCATAGGTGTCAACGAACCTCAGGTCAATGTCAGGAAATCCTAATCTAAACATTTCTCCGTCGCAACATTCTTGGCCATGACCAAAGTGTCCTAAATATACAGCTCTAGCCAGGACCTCTCTCCAATACTCCTGCTGCATAGAAATGGTTATTGGACTGTCCTGAGAACTCTTGAAACGTATACAGACAGCCGATTCCTGCTTGATGACCTTTTTCTACCAATCTGCACATTTGAATTTGGTTCCATCTGTATGTAGTCAGGAATGATGACTGATTTCTTCTGCCATCTGTCAGCTCTTCCCATCACCTCCTTACGTGTGTACACATACGTGCCATCTGGGGTAAAATCATGTCGCCACAGGCTACACTGACCTAGAAAACGTGGTAACATTTTTAGCAAGTCATTTTTGCCCAAAGTGGAACTGCATGTATGGAAACTACACGTTCAAACACTTCTTCCAAGGACCGTCATTCTCCTTCTATCCATGTCCTCAGTTCCCTGTCATCTGAGAATCCTCCTCTCTTGGCCCCTACCCAATCAGACATGGTGCCCTGCTCATTCTTCTGCTGAAATGCCTCTTGAATTTCTAGTTTTCTCTACAACTCTACAGTTACCAACTGATTTGTCTACAACCTTTCCCCTCATTTTAACTATAAAGATCTTCTGGGAGTTTTCTCCCCACCCCCCCTTTCTCTCTCTTCTTTCTCGCCAGTTGTATCCAACTACAGAGAGGGTCTCAATGACACACTGATTTCACAGTGTCATCCCCCCACTTATGACCTGCTGTAGCTCCCCACTGCAGACATCACCTACACCTCTGCTCTTGGAGTTCAAATGCTGCTGCCCCACACCCACCCCTCCAAGTAATGACTCAGCCTCATCTCTAGGCATGATGGGTTGGCCAATCTTCCTCCTTTTTCTCACCCTGAATCATGCAATTTCCCACCCCCGTGCTTTGCTCCTGCTCGTCCCCGACCTGAACTCCCCAGCCCTCACCCCCGTTGCCATGTCAGGCCCACTGTTTCTTCAGCTCAAGGCTCACCCTCTCTGGAAGCCTTCTCAGACTGCCATGTGCCAGACTGCCCCAGTAGCCCCTGGGGGGACTGCTTCTCTGTAACTCCCGCCCTCATGTTTTATCCTGGTTTCAGAGTGTCTACCTTCTCCAGCTAGATTGTAAACACCAGAGTCACAGGGACCAAGATTACTGCTGCCTGGTAGACCTTAGTGCACATAGTAATTGCTTAGTAAGTGTCAGTCTTCTGAAAAGTCACAGACTTGGATTTGTAGAATGACCTTTCTACTCCAACATGGGTAATCATCGTATATGTTCTAGAAAAATAGAAGGACCTCCACCACTCATGTTATAAACCCACTGGCTTGTCTGAGTGGTTAAATAAAATAATTGACAATGAGGTTCTCCTATTTGAGGAAGCAAAATTGTTTCGTTGGATTAGGTGTAAATGGTTCATCTGAAGCCCTTAGATTCTCGGGTAATTACACACTAAACAAGGTGTTTGTTACCTGATCTGGGCCCTCAGTTGTTCTCAGGGTATTTTGTGCAACAGGATAGAGACCTGAGACCTTCTCTCAATCGCCCTGGGTGGCCTGGAGGAGGCGCGCTGCCTGGAGGAGAGCTCCTGGGGCTGCTTTCTCACAACGGCCAGACCTCAGCCCTGCAATGATGGCACCACCATGTCGCCACGCTTCCCCGGGCCCGGGCTGCGCTAGCGCCCTCCTGCGTTCTTACCAAGCCTCATTTAATGACGCTGATTGCTTGACAGATGACAGATTTATGAATCTATGGTGAAGCCCACACAGAAATCGTTCTTAGTCCATTGAAACCTAAGCAAAAGTGGGTTTGACTGGCAAATTTTTGAATTGTTTTTGAGACTCTTTTGAGTGAATATGCTGGGTTCTTAATAAAGGGTGTGGAGTGGTTGCTTAGGGCCAGTAGATGGTTAGTACTTATTAAGAGGGGGGAGGTGCTGTTTGATTTGGGGGTTGTGGTGCTGGCTTCACTTCCTTCCAGCCATGCTTCATCATCTAAGTTTCTTTTTCTGTTGTAGGACCACCTGGCCCACCAGGTAAGAGCCCATAAATTTTCCTACTTCCTGAGAGAGGATGTGGGGGGCTAGTTCCCCAGGATGGCTCAGAAGGGACAGAGGCGGGAGAGGGGGAAGAATCCGGGTGTGTCCCCCTCCTTGTCTCTAGCCAAATCACATACTCTCCTGTCTCCTCCCACTTGAGAACCTGCCATTACCATTCCCCCTCTATTACTGCAGGGGGGCGGAGAGCAAAGGTGGAAAAGGAAGGGAAGAGGGAGGAGAAGATCTGGAAAAGGCACTGATGTCTGTCCAGTTTCACTGGCGAAAGCAGATCGTGTTAAGCTCAGTGTTGATTTTTTAAGATGGTCTTGCTTCCGTGTTTCGACACAGGACCTCCAGGAGCCGGTGGGCTTCCAGGACACAATGGATCAGATGGACAGCCTGGTCCCCAGGGCCTAAAAGGAGAAAAAGGAGCAACTGGAAAAAGAGGAAAAATGGGTATTTTGGCAACTTTTCTAGTTAATTCTCTGTTGCTTGTCTCGGTTATTGCTTTTCGGATGGGCCCACGTGGGATATTATGGGGAGAAGGTGTTACCTCTTTGCCTGTGGGGCTGGTTTAACTCAGAAGCTGCTGTGGGCTGAGGTGCCAAGGGCATGCTTTTGAGTGCAAGCCTGACAAAGGTTGGAGTCTACCTGGAGAGCGGCCTCCCTGGGAACTGATTCCCGCTCTTCTGCTCACTCCGACACAGACGGATGATGGAAGGGCCGGAGCGGGCAGCCCGGGGGAGAGACGCTGCAGGGGGTGTGGGACCGCCGCCTTGTCTGCGGATGCCCAGAGTTCTTTTGAGGCTCAGGTCCTGCCCCGCCCTCTCGCTGCCTCCTCCTGCCCAGCAAATCCTTGTGTCTGACGGAGTATCAGCTGATTGATTCCGGCCTGCAGGTGTTCGCAGCTAGAGGAGTAGCTAGAACCATTTGAGTAGCAGCATCCAGGCCCCCCTCAGACTGGTACTCGGATCACATGGTCCCGGCGGCCGGCGTCTCCTGTCCCAGCATGGCCTGGCAATGACACCGTTGTGACTGGCATCTCTGGAGGGGTTCTGCTGCTTTGCACTGAAAGGCAGCATGGCTCCAACTTGAGCAAAGCCCTGGAAACGTCAGTGTCGGACATGTGCAGGGAGCCATGAGAAACAGGGGCTAGGATGGGGCCGGGGTCAGCAAGTTCTGAGCAGCTCTGAGCTCCAATGCTGGGCCATCTGTGGAGAAGGCCAGGAAGATGCCCCTGACCAGAGCTGACCCATCGCATGGTGGGGGCTCCAGTGCAAGGGGTAGGGATGCCCCAGGGGCTCAGGGCAGACCCTGAGCCACCGCAGGCGGGGCTGACTCTACCAAACCCTCTTGTTTATTCTCAGCCTCTTACCTCTGCCACATCAACTCACCTAGACGAGCCAGGGCAAGAGTAACTACTAGAACATTCTTCCAGATGGCACAGTACCCTCTTCCAGCGCCTCTGCTCTTCTAAGCACTCTAAGTGAGAACCAGTGGACAGGGAGAAAATTGTTAAGTGGCTCTACCGCGGGACCAAGCTGACACGCTCCTGTTCCCAGGGGGCCGCCTCTGTGAGGATGGCCTGCATGGTCCCAGTCAGCTCAGGCCTCAGAAGGCCGGCCACTCCAGCTTTAATTACGGAGCAGTAATGGAGCCTTATGTGTTGGATAATAATCGTAATTATAAATGAGCATCGGCTTTGAATAATTATGGCCACCAGTGTGTGGACATTTGGTTTATCCCAGAAAGGCCCCAGAAATGTAGTTTTGCTGAGGATTCAGCCATGAGTATTCTGAGGGTCAACTATAAGGAGGAGGAGCCCTCCATGGTTGGCCGGGTATGGAGCAGGCGGGAAAGGGACAACTTTCAAAAGGCTTATGGACCCCTGGCTTTGAAGAGGTGTGTTTGCCATGCCACCCACGGCCCGGCAAAGCCGGGACAGGACAAGTTCATTCATCTCCATAATGGCGGGAGCTGTTCTAGACGCTGTAGATCCAGAAAGGAAAAAGCTGACAAAATCCCTACCTTCAGGAAATTCCCATTCCAGTCTGGGCAGATAGACTGTAAACAAGCTAAATGAGTAGAAAAGAATCAGCTGTTACACGGTGCTAAATGCGACAGGGGAAGCACGGGGTCAAGAGAGGGATGACAAATGTGTGTAAGCAGTGGGAGTAGGGGGTGGGCTGACTGTGGATTGCGAGGCCTGGAAAGGGGCCTTTGAGCCGACACCTGGAGGAAGGGAGAGAGGGAGCCATGGGCTCTGGGGGGCTTTCCAGCAGAGTATGTGTGGCCAGAGTGCCCACAGGGTCTGAGTGAGGAGCAGCAAGGCAGCCAGGGCGGCCGGACAGAGGGGGTGCGAAAAGTGAACGTGGTGGAGTTGAGGTCAGAGTGATAGTAACCAAGTCATCTTGGCCTTGGCATCGTAAGAACTGTGGTGGGTACTCGGAGGGAACTGGGAGGATTGGCAGCAGTCAGACTGTCAGACTGTCTGACGAGCCTGGCTCTGTGGAGAGATTGTTGAAAGCACGGCTCTGCCGTGGGCCAGCTCCGGCTCTGACCTAGACCCTGAACTCCAACTCGGGGGCCCAGTCACCCTGCCAAGCCCTGAAGCTGTTCTTTCCCTCCTCTGCTTTCCTTCCCTCACCCCATGATGGGTTCATATCCTACCCAGCGCTCAGTGTTCTTACAGGGAGGGTAGACCACAGCTGGTCAGGGGGCCTGGGCTTTGTTCGGAAAGCACTGAGAAGCCACTGAGGGGTTGCAAGTAGGAGAGAGTGACAAGGTCAGGTCTGCTTTTCTAAAATGACACTGTGGCTGCTGCGTGGAGAGCACACAAGGGGAGCAAGGATGGAAGGAGAGAGATGTTTCAGAAGTTACTCAGCATGCAGGTCGAAGGGGTGTCAGGCCGGGAGATGGAGAGACTGGTGGAGCTGAGTGATATTCTGGGGGGAAATCAGCAGCACCTGGTGGTGGGTGGATATAAGGAGGAAGGGGGAGGGGGACCCCAAGACTGACTCAGATCTTTGTCCCTGATGACTGTTGTGCCCCAGGAGGGGAGCCCTGTATCAACTAGGTTCAGAGAAACAAGCATGACTCAGCATGGGATATGCTGAGTTTGAGGTGCCTTGAAATGTCCAGGAGGAGATGTCGGGGGGCATTGGAGATGCGGGCAGATCTGTAGTCAGAGGAGACCCTGAGGCCAGAGGTATGCATGAAGGGGGCCACCTGAGAGAGTGGGCACATGGGCATGGGCACTATCACTTTTGGAGGGAGCTAACAGGAGAGGAGGGCCTGGCTCAAGTCCTGAGAAGCAACAACGTCTAATGACCAAGTAGGAGGTGGGTGAGCCGGCAAGGAGGCCAAGAATGGGACTGAGTAGCAAGTAGAATACCAGGGGAGGGTGGGACCATCTGTCAGCAAATATTTATTGAGTAGGTTCCCAGCCCTAGTGGGGAAACAAAACAGATTCAGCCTGTATTCTGGAACTTTCCATCTTTGGTGGGAAGGCAGAAATTAAGAGTCGATAATCAAATATACCTGCAATCACACATGAGATACCCACTTGAAGGAGAGAACAGGGGGTTCTCTCCTGGTACAGGAGATATGGTACAGAGAGGGAAGGTAGGGGAGGTAAAGTGTGAGGTCAGACTTGAAGGATGCAAGCAGGCAGAGGGTGGTCCAGGAGGATGCATGGCCCCACAGGGCCCCTACAGGTGTGGCTAGGGAAAGGGAAGCATGCAGGGAGATATTCCAGAACCTTCTGATTAGCAGTCTGGGTCTTCTGGTCAGCTCCCAGGAAGGCACCAAGGGTCTCATACAGGATGTGACCTGCTGGGCCAGGGTCATGACTGTGGAGAAGGAAGCGTTGTAGTTACAGCTACAATAGTGGTTTGCCAGGCAGGGGTGGGAGAGAGGAGGAGTGGGCGTGCATTCCAGAAAGAGGGAACAACAAGTGCTGTTTCTAAAAACAGGAAAAGGAGCCTCTGTTCCGCAGAGACAGGACTCCGGATGGACTATGCCCTCTAGCAGCGATTCTCTGAATAGTATGCAAATAGCTAATAT
The DNA here is from genome assembly GCA_002007465.1 of Ailurus styani. Lineage (NCBI taxonomy): Eukaryota > Metazoa > Chordata > Mammalia > Carnivora > Ailuridae > Ailurus > Ailurus styani. The sequence continues at coordinate 2,479,639 of LNAC01000084.1, read as the reverse complement.
CTATTGTCAGGCATGCTACCAAGTACTCTCTATACTCACCTCATTTGGTCTTCAAAACAACCCTGAAGAGACGGACATTTTTGCTGGCCATATTTTTTCCAGATGAAGAAGCCCTTTCTGCTTCTCAAACAGGTCAAGCCCACTCTTGGACCTTTGCACAGCTGTGCCCACTGCATGAAATACTCTTTCCCTGCTCTTCCTGCAGCTGGTCCTGGTGCAGGTCCCAGCTTTGATGCTCTGGGTTCAGGACACAGTCTGGGCCCTGCAGTTCCAGGATGGGCTCCCACATGTCCTGGTACAGCCTTGACCCTCTGCAGAGTGGGGAAGCAGGCCCCAGGTGTGCAGGAGTGCCGCCTGCTCCATACCCTGTCCTTTGGACAGGTTTCCCCCATACTGCAAGGAAGGACCTTTGCACAGCTGTGCCCACTGCATGAAATACTCTTTCCCTGCTCTTCCTGCAGCTGGTCCTGGTGCAGGTCCCAGCTTTGATGCTACCCCTCCTCAAGTTCGTCCCCACCTCTGTGTCTAGCCCCTGCCTCACCAACATGGTCACATTCCCTGTTCCACCAAAACACATATCCCTTCCCAGAAATTTTCTCCTTGAGTTTGCTTGTCGATGTGCTGATGGTCTGACTCCCTAGGAAGGATGTGAGGTCCATGACAGCCAAGCCATGCTTATCTTACTTAGAACTAACCTCCAGGGCCTGGAAAACCCAGCAAAGGGGGGCAATAAAATCAACATTGATATGAAATGGACGTAACTTGCCCTATGTCGCAAAGGTGAGAAGTGGAGGAGGCAGGACTTGAAACCAGTGCTCTCTGACTCCTGGACCCCTGCTCTTAAACACGACTACCCTGAGCTTCCAGGCTGGAGGGGCCAGCCCCCAACTGGGAGAGCGGCGTCCCTGAGGTGCCCCAGAGCAGGAGCAGATGGGAAGGAGGCCTGGCCTTGGGAGCTAGTGCCATTAACTCCTGCAGGACGTCGGGTAGTGGACCCCCTCCAGAATGAGCCTGACGCAGAGTCTGATGCCAGCCCTTCCAAGATGCCTGCAGGATGCAAAAATACGCAGCTCAGCAAGAGCAGCCTGGCGGGCAGGCAGAGCTGGTTTTGCGCCTCTTATTTCCTGCTCTCCAGGCAGAGGAGGGCAGTGGAAGGAGAGCTGGGAGCACCTGCCTCGGTCCCGACCTACTCCGAGGCCTCACACAGGTCACTTCACCATCCAGCTTGGTCCCATCTGTAGGCTGAGGAGGTCAGGTTCCCACAACTCTAACAGGGTTTCCATTTTTTAAATAGTCTGCTCTGGTCAGGTGAAGCTCAATAAATAACTGATGAATGAAGACTGCAGGCACACGCACGTGAATGAGAAGAGTAGAGCATACTTCCCGTCTGCAAGGGCTTCCCGTCCAGGTGAAGGAGAGGCCGGATCTTATACATAGCCCTTGAGTCAGAGCTGGTTATTCTGATCTGAAGACTGGTTTATCTGCCACAAGAGAAAGCTGAACTTCCCTCTGCACATAATGGACCAGCAGGGCCCTGTGTAGAAGATGGGTTGTATAGCAGGACTAAGGGTAAGGGACAAGAGAAGTGTGATCAACATCTTAGAAATAATCAGAGTGGAGCTGTGGAGGGCGTTGCAGTGGGAGAAGAGAAAGGCCTGGCCTGGAGGGATTGGGGTGAGACTGCCCCTGGATGCTGGAGGGGACCCAGGTTGGGTGCAGGAGGAAGCAGGGAGCCACTGTGGGCTCTTGAGGAGGTGAAGAACATGATGAAACCTGAGTATAGAGCTCTAGCCTGACCGTTGTCTCCTGGAGACTGAAGTATCCGAGAAAACCCTCGGTTTCTGACCTTGGCAATGCTGGGAAGAACAGTGAAAGAGCATGGAGCCAGAGCCTGGTGACCTGGTTTGGGTCCCTGGCTCTAGCTGTGTGCCCTTGGGCAAGTTACTTAATCACTCTGTGTCAGTTTCCTCATCTGTAAAATGGGAACAATAGTAGTATCAACCTCTTAAGGTCATGTAGATTAAATGAGAGATACATACGTAGCACTTAGAATAGGTCCTAACACATAGAGAGTGCCCTATTAGTGTTAACTATTGTTTCCAAAACTTGGTTTAAACCCAGAAGAAAATCTGAGTTGAAATGCCTGTATTCATTTGAAAACACTGACTTAGATGTGGAGAGAACTAAACAGACTTAAATGTGGTCAATTTTGCAACTGCTATCTTCTATGACGTTTGACATTCTATTGCCTCAAAACCAAGCATTTGCTTTTCTCCCCCCATCTGTCTCTCACTTTCTCACCAAGAGTTAGTACTGCACTGTCTTCTCTAAAAATTGAATCCTCATGCAACAGAAATAAATCCCTCCTCTTTATTCATTCCAATCTTGGGACTGGGTTTTGTGTGACACCCCCGACCCCTTTTCACCGCCCTGTCTCAGTCAGTGACAGATGTCCTACCAAAAATAAGCCGTCCTCCCTCACCCCCTGCTGTGAAGATGCTGGAGTTGACCCCAGGCAGGTCAGGCAACTCCCAACTGGAAAGCTGGTGAGACAGTTTGTTTTGAGTGGGCGCCACGGGGGAAGGAAAATAGCAGAGAGCCACTCCTAGCAGACGAGGCAGGGGAGCAGAATCCGGCCTTTCTTCTCTGCAGAATGTGCTGACTCAAAGCCTGCTGGGTCTCAACCGGACGCACTGTGCGGGAGGCTGGGCCGCGCACTGTGTAACAGCGCTGCAGGGAGCTGCTGAGTCAGACCGGGGAAGGAAGTGCCCCCCGCCCCCTGCCGCGGGTCCTCCCGACGGTGAATGCGATGAGGCGGTGCTGGACCTCCAACAGGACACAGCCAGGGCACCGCCAGGGTGGGCCGAGAGGAGACCGTCAGGAGATAAAGCCAGACAATATGGAGACAGAACTTCCCCCGCCCTTCCTTAAGGAAAGCAGAGAAACCATCATGCACGCCCAGCTGAGAGTCAAAATACATTCTTAAGCAAAGGGCTTGAGTATCTTCGGCTTTAGAGTCTCACCCCTGTGGGGGCGGCATTACCACAGCAGCTTCTGCCAGGAGCGTTTTCCTGTCTCACACTCGGCCTTTTTGAGAAAGAAAAGGCACGAGAGGGAGGAATAAAGGGGAAATCGGATGCTGCTGCGGAGAGGCTCTTTGTGACTAGAATAAATGCCTGAAAGAGAAAACCCCGAAGTAACTGGAAGACACCATTTCCCTGAGCACTGAGGAATCTGGGTCATGTGAAACCCTTCGAAGGTATCGGTTGTCCTCGGCGCATTGTGAGGCGCAGCTCTATGGCAACGTTCTCATCTTTCGTGTCCTTCAGATAATGCGCCACATCGCCTATTTAAAATCCCCACAAAAGGACATCTTCCTCTGCAGAGGCCCCTGAGGAAGGGCTCTTCTTGAGTGAGAGCACCACCTTCCGTCCTGGGACTGTGGGCAGAGGTGCCAAGGGGCTGGGGCTGGGGGAGCGGTGAGCGAGGCCCGGCCCTCCCCGCCCGGCCCCTGCCCCCCACGAGGGTCGGCCCGCGCCTCTCCGCGCCCCCTCCGTCAGCGCGCGACACCCGCCCAGGCAGGAAACCCCCGCCGCCGTCTGCCCACATCAGCTGAACCTCACGGTTTCCATGAGGACGTGGTCTTCACGGTCGGCTGAAAGCCGGTGAACGTGTGTGGTCCGTGCGCTGCGCTCACAGTAACAGTGACCAACGCTTGAAGGTTCAGGGATGGTACCTGTAGGGTCCCTTGAAGTGGGAAGAGCAAATGCCACATCGAGTGTCCGTCACTTCCCTGGTGTGAAGGAAAGGTGCTAAGAGCTGCAGTTGGAGGTTTTAGGGAATATTGCCTCTGACGGCAGTGCAGACTCTTCCAGCACAATCCGAGATATGATGGGATGTAATGTAAAGCTCCCCACTGCGGGCAGGACTCGAAAAGAGCCAATCGGGGAATATGGAGAGGCGTCTAGGCTGGGACGTGAGGCTAATCTGAATGACCTCCAAGGTGCCTTCCAATCCCAAACTCTCAGATTCTCTTGGGACAGTGATCTCGGAATCCTATGGGGCTGGTAGGGAGTGGGGCTGGGGTGGGTCCAGATCTCAAAGTCTCGAGTGTTAATCTGGAGGGAGGACAATCGCAAGGCTGCAGGGATGACAGTTGGAGAGTGGGGACTGGCCAAGTTGATGAGCACGAGAGGGGCTCTGGGCAGTCACTTAGCCAGAGCCTGTACAGTGGAACATGGCGGGGGCGGGGGCTCCTGGGTGCTCAGGTGGCTAAGCGTCTGACTCTTGGTTTCACCTCAGGTCATGATCTCAGGGTTGTGATAGCGAGCCTTGCATTGTGCTCCACGCTCAGTGCAGAGTCCGCTTGAGATTCTTTCCCTCTTCCTCTCTGTCCCGCTCCGCCCATCCTCCCTCTCTCTCAAATACATAAATATATTAAGGAAAAAAAAAAGGAGGGGCTTGCGGAGTGGCAGGTTAATTAGAAAAGAAGATGAATGGGTCCTACGCCCTCTTGGTTATAGAGGTTGAGAGGAACTAAAGGTCTGTTTGCACTAAAACATGCCTCTGCCTCTTCCTCATTGCCTGAAATCTCAGCCACTTGGAGCAGTATCTCTAGGGAGCATTCTCTCCAGGAAGCTCTTTTGGAAATGAGCATGTGGGCCCTGCAGATAGGGGACTGTGTTAATAGACTCGTAGCTGGCAAGACCTCTGCCAATACTAGGCAATCCCTTTCCTTCTTAGGGCCCCAGGGTCCCTGGGGGCTCAGGAGTTCTAGTACCTTGTTTATAGGTTCCTTGAGATTTTCTACGAAACAATTGGCTATCTGCAAATACAGACAATTTGAATCCATCCTTTCCAATCTTTTTGCCTTTTCTTTCTTTTTCCTTACTTTATTGCACTAGCTGGGACCTCTGGTATCGTGTGAAATAAGAGTGATGAGTATCGACGCCCTTGTCTTGTTCCTGATCTTAGGGAGAAATCCATTAGTCTTTCATCACTAAGGATGAGGTTAGCTATAGGTATTTTTACAGAGGCCCTTCTTCAGATTGAGGACTTTTCTTTCTATTTTTTGTTTGATGAGAATTTTTATTAAGAATGGTGTTAAATTTTATCAAATGCCCTTTCTACATCCGCTGAGATGATACGATCCTTTTCTTTCTTAAATTATTAATGTGCTGCGTTATATCCACTAAATGATCCAGATTGTGGACTCTATTTTGGCAGTGAAACTACTCTCAGCTTGGTTTAATACTTCTGAAGTTGGTTTTTAAGCTTAGTTATAATGGATCCACAGCAGCCTTGACTCTTGGGCTAACTTAGCCTCACTACTGAGACAAGATTTTCCAAGGATTTTGCCCAATGTCGCATCATTTTCTGAGGTCTCTCTGCTTTGCCTGGTGGGGATGAAGCCCTTTCCCTGGGCAAGCACTGAGAGTCACATAGTGAACTTCCTATTTGTTCCTGCCCTGCCTTGTAGGTCATTACTGTGCCTGCAGGTCATTACTCAGCCAAAGACCCAAGGAGGCGCCTCTGAAGTTCTCCAGATCTCCCCCTGCACAACTGCCTCCTCCTGCCCCATCCTAGCTACCCCTACCTCCCCAGACTCCAGCTTTTGTCTCCTCACCTCGGTGAAATTGCGAGGCTCTCTCTGGGCACCACTCCCTCCGCTGCTGTCTGGAAACTAGCTTCCAGCATGACCAGGGCAATCGCATCATGCTCCTAGTTTGCTTCCTTTCTGCCAGGGATCAGAATGCTGTGTGGTCCACAATCCATGCTGAAAGGGGCCACTGCATAGACTCTTACCCACGTCTAGCCGAGAGGGGCAGGTCCACAATTCCTGGAGTTGGGGTCCCGGGAATAGGGGCAGACCGTCCACCCGCTGCGTTTTATCTACACTATTACCATCTGTCTCAATGCTTGTGCTAGAGCAACTTTACCCGTTTTGCTCTTCTGATGAAAAGCATTTTGCATTGGAACGTCATAGAAGAGCGCACAGAATCAGATCTCTGCTGCTCACTTAGTGGCCTCAGTGATGATGCAAGCCTGAGCTCCAGCTTCCCTGTAATGCGAGTCAGGATGATGGAGCAGCCTACGGCTCCAGTATGTTGTGAGGAAGAAACCAAGAATGCGGGGGACAATGGCCACCCTTCCAGGCGCCACACACACCCCTCTGCACGCTCTGTCCTTCCTGCCTGCAAACTTGGGGTCAGGCCTTACCTTCCTTCTGCTCTTGCTACAATTGCCCCTTTTCTGGTCCATTCCCTGTTGGCCCAGTCAAAGGTCCCTAAAATATTCAGAAGAGCCACCTGGAAATACGAGTCTTTGATGAGTTTATATCATGCTGCTGTCCTAAAATGGTCACAAAGTCTTCAGTATTTGGTTCTTGAAGCTCCTTCACCCTAAATGTACAACCATGATATTATAATGTGGGGTATCAGAATTGCTTGCACTGTAGGCTGAGAAATCATTTTCCTCCCATCAGGGCTGCCTGGAGCCACAGGAACTCCAGGAGAGAAGGGAGACCCTGGTGAGCTGGGCTTGGCTGGAAATGAGGGCCCAGCAGGGCCGAAGGGTGACAAAGGAGACAAGGGGGACGTGTCCAATGATGTGGTCCCCACAGGTAAGCAGCTGGCACTCGGGCTCTATCTCAGGTGAACAGGCCCAGAAACTGGCCTGGTTTTTAGTACAAAGGCTGCTTGGGTCTTCTCTCCTTATCTGCTTTATGTGGCCATCTGCTTTGCACCATGTTTTAGAGTACTGTGCCTTCAAAAAGGAGAAAACTGTGCCTGTTATCCCAACCTTGGCGAGACCAAATCTGAGATCTAAGCAGAAGTGGTTTAGATAATTCCGGCTCAAACATCATGGTTAGATTGAATAAAGATGAAGGGAGCTTCTTTTCCCCAAATATCTATTAAATCTAGCACAATCTAGAACAAGATGTGTAAGCAAGCAATTTAAGACACTTCAGAGAACAACTGACAGGGCATTTCAGGCATTTTCTTCACAGTCCAGGTAGGGTCATCTTCAGATCTTTGTCCTAAATCTTTTGACATAGAATTGGAGCAGACATGGTTGCTGATCTCCTTTTTCTGGTTTCCAGCCCAGGCTCAGAGCAGACAGTTGGCACCTGGGAGGGGCAGAGGGTGTAGAGACCCAGCAAACCACAGAAAGACATGGTGGAAAGAGTAGGTGACAGCGGATGGTCATGGACAAGGAAGAGGCAGAAGAATTTTATAAGCACTGTACTTCAGAGACCACTTATATCATAAAAACCAAACTATCCTTATGTATTCAATAAATATTTTTGAATGTCAAAGAACACCATTTATGAGTTAGCAACTTTGCTAGTAACTGGGAATATGAAGAGGAGAGTGAGTGGGACAGGACGTCTGTCCTGAAGAAGCCAGGACGATAGATGGTCAAGGACAACGACCCTGAAGCAGTCGCCCATCTAGCCACTCAAAATGTGGTGAGCCCCTACTGTTTGCCAGGTACTGTGCTAAGAGCAAAGCTCAAATTATGTTTGGCATGCTTTGTTTATTAAACAGGGAGGCTACCGTGCTAAATACATAAAATTTAAGAAGTGTTTTGATAGAATCAAACATAGGTGACTATACTTTGAAAATACGAGACCATGTTATAGTTCAGTTATATAGGAATCTACACATCCCAAATACCACTCCCCTATACTCCTGAAATAAGTGAGGGGTGTTGACAAACCATGCAGGAAAGGAACATCCCTGAGTGTACCCCAATTCCAGAGGGCAGCCACAGCTGAGTGACCCCTGGCCAGAAACCAAACAAGCCATCTGAGGGTGGATCATGTCTGCCCTGCCTACAGATCTTTGGCCTTTTCAGATGGGCTTAGACTTGCCTTTAGTCTCTGTCACCCTGGCCTGCCCATTCTAGAGAGCCTGGAAAGGCTGGGAAGAGGCAGCTAATAACACCTGAGATCACCAGTCAGCTCAGGACAGGAGGGTAGAACCAAAGGGCTAAATGGCCCAGCCTCGTGGCATCCCTGTGAACGCTCCAGACAATAGCACCTGCAAAACACTGTACCCACGTGCACTGGCCATCTAAAGTTAGAGCACTCACGCCAGTGACCTCAGTGGCTTCTCACAGGGCAAGACAGGGAGGATGAGACTCAGTCTGGAAATGAAGAAACAGGCTCAGAGGGTTAAGCTGCCTGCCCAAGGTCACAGGCCAGGCAGACTCCCCTGATTTCTTCGACCACAAGGAGCAGTGCTTCTCACACCTGGCAGAGTATGAGGAGGTTCTCAAAAATACAGATGACCAGTTGTCATTTTGACCTCATTGTTCTGGGTGGGGTCCCAGCATTAGAATTGTATTAGAGATCCTTAGGTGACTCTAATAAGCAGTCAGGGTTGAGATCCTTCAACACAGCCAGAGAAACAAGCGTGAACTTTGTTGCAAGACACACCTGAGGTTGAGTTCCAGCCCTGTTCCCAGTTGCGACCTTGGGCAAAGCACTGAACTTCCCAAGACGCAGGTCACTAAGGGGCTACCAATACCATCTCACAGACGGTTGGAAGAACAATGGGGAGGAGATTTGTAAAGTTCTTAGTACAGTTCCTGGCACAGAGTTGGAACTCAACACCTGCTATGGGTGCTTCCTCAACTTTGCATGGACGAGTTCTAGAATGCAGTTATGTCCAGGAAGGGGGCACTCGGCCATCCTCCCTGGAGCTGCTCATTCTCCATTCCCCTGGGAGAAACCCATCTCTGTTTATGGCTCTTGAATCAATCTCTCTCCCGGCCCCCCTTCTCTCTCCAGGTGCCAAAGGTGACCAAGGCCCGCCTGGCCCCCCGGGCCCCCCAGGCCCTCCAGGTCCCCCAGGACCCCCCGGAAGCAGAAGATCTAAAGGCCCTCGGCAGCCAAACATGTTCAATGGCCAGTGCGCAGGTCGGTAGCCCCTGCCTCAGGGAACCCACCTCTTTGGCTAATGATCCCAAACGCTTACAATTCACTCAGGCTTTGCGACCAGATTTCTTAAACAGAGGGAGGAGACTTTGCCTAAAGTGAGAGCTCCAGGCCAGTAGGCTGCTTGGGCACTTTGCCCTGGGGGTGAGAACTTATAGCAGGCTTAAAATTGGGCCCCCCACACCCTCCCCTGCTCACCCTCCCCTGCTCACCCTCCCCTCGTTTATCCCCAGACCATTCCTCTTCCTTGCCAAACCCACCATCCCTCTCCCCTGAAACAGTCTCAAAGGCTAAGCCGTTCGCTCTGGGAGTGCGCAGGGCTTGGCTGATGCTGAGGAGACGAGGGGGAGGTTCAGCTTGGTTACCTCCCCACAGTACTCTGGTTCTGCCCTCACCACTGCTGTGCTTTGTGTGCTGACCATGTGCAGGGAAGGGTGCTAAGTGCTTAGTTCGCTGGGTGCTCACAGCAGTGAGATATGGCAATCGGTATTGCCACCAACTTAGAAATCCCAAATTGAAATGCCAAGGAGTTGTGTAGCTTGCCCAAGGTCACTCAGTTAGTAAGTGACAGAGCTGGGACTCACATATGCCTGGATCTAAAGCTCTTCTCTGAGAGCATCTTCCTTCCAGAGATGGAAAGTCACACTTTGAGACAAGGCCAACCAAGGGCAAGGGACGCCTGATCTCTGGAAGGCCAAGAGGACTTGCTTGTGGGCCATCCGGTGACAGAGGTGGCCACGGGACTGAAAGCTCATTACAAATGAAGGGCCATATTAGTGAAAAACACTTCTAAGGTGAGGTTAGAACTTCTCCCACGAGAGGTGACCTGGGACCCCCTCGCCCACTAAGGCCAGAAGAAGGCACAACCTGATGCTGTGACGTCAGTGGGACACAGAGAGGAGGAGGAGCCTGCCTGGAGTTCTTCCAAACTTGCTGAGAATTTCATTGCCCCTTCCCTCAACGGTCTTTTGTTTTGTTTGGTGCCCTCTTCTTTCAAAGACATTTTGGGGGCACATTCAGCTGTCAGAGTAGGCGAATCTGTGCTTCCAAAGATGCCCCCCACCCGAACCCCTGGTCTGTGAAGCCTGATTATAATTCTGCCCAGCAGTTAGCACCGTGCCCCTTCGCTGGCATTCAGCACCCCCCCCCAGGGAGCATCAGCTCTTTGTTCAGCTGCCCTTGGAGAATGAGCTGAGTGGGAACCTTCATCTGGGAGAAGGGGGGATGGGACCTGAGTGTTTGCAGGGTCCCGGTTTGCCACAGGCTGTGTCACCCAGGACACAGGTGCAGGGAGAAGCAGCCGCCCCTGCCTCGCCTGCCTACTGAGAGGCTTGTCAGCAGGGCCTGTGCCTCAGTGTTGTGAAAACTGCTTTAAATGAGAGGCCATGATCTTCCACTCTGCCTCCTAGAAATGAGTCCTCGGTTGCCAGGCATCGTGCGTCTGAACTTGGCCTTCTCTCCTCCTCCAATTCCATTTCATTAAGCCCCCTCCTGCCCCCACAGCTTTAGAAGCAGGTTGGTACAACACGAATTAATGAGAGCCTTTTCTTCAGACTAGGAACAGGAGGGTCTCTCTGTCCCTTTCCTGTGCAAAACCCACGTTCCCGAACAAACTCCAGATGAAACTCAGAGGCAGCAGGATTGCATGTGGGGGGAGTCCTCACACTGTCCCCAAGACTGCTCTCATCAGGGGACAGGAGGACTTCAGGGAAACACAGGCTCATCCTGCTAGAAAGAAGCTTAGAGTACAGGGGTCCTGCCCTTTATTTTACTGATAAAGAAACCTCTCTAGATTATTCTGTGAGCTTCCCTTGGGACAATGGAGGTGCCCTTAGCACCTAACTAAAGGTGATTTGAACCCCTCAGAATTGTTCTAGGCAAGTGGGCTGAACTCCAGAAAACTTGACTTGTCCCCACCTGCCCCAGACCAGGTCCTTCTCTGCAGCCAGTCCACTCCCTCTGTCTTCACACTGGCCGCCTTCCTCCCTCTGTCCTGCTTCTGCCAACCTGAGACACCTCTTCACCAAAGGTCTGAATTAAGCCCATCTGTTAAAGGGAACAATTACAACCCAGGTAGAATGACTTCCAGTTCAGGTATAGCCTCAAACTGGCTGCGAATCTGGCGCCTGCCGAGGACCCATGTCCCGTAGACCTTCAAGCAGACACGGGCAGGAAATGGTGGCGGGGGGGTGCGTGGTGCAAACATCGCTGGGCTCCTTCTTTCTCTGTGGCTCCTCCCTTTAGCAGTCCAGGAAGACAAGGTAAAAGGGGCCACCCTATCATGAGGCCCCGTCAGCTTCCCTGAATGTGCAGATCCTTCCAGGAAAATGCAGTCCATGATAGGGATACCATCTGGCCAGAGGGGCCCAGCAAGCATCTGTGCGGCTCTCCTCTCCCCCACCCCAGAACACTGAGGGCTTGAACAGGTCACTTTTTCTCTTTGACCGGCCTCCTCTTGGGACTGCATTATTTTAGCAACTGTGATTATGGAAAGCTTGTTGGGAACTCCCCAAGCAGAGGGTGGAGGTGGCGCAGGGTGGGGGGAAGTGGAAGTATTTGACTTGTTTCTTAAAAGCAAGCAACTAAAAAACGCGGTGGGCCTATCGTAAGGGATGCTTGTGGGACTAGAGCCTGGGGTGAAGTGGGGAAAGCGCAGGTTATGAAGTACACGACTCTCTGTGCCGCCTGCATTCGCTGCTGTAGGGGAGATGTGCGCCACACCGAATGATGGCACCTTGGTTGGAAAAGTTGACGAAAAGGCCGGGGACCACCATTCTCCACCAGCAGGTACATGATGCAGAGCGTTTTGTTTTGAAATTCAGAAGTTGGATGCCTTCAAGTCATGGCTGGTCGATGAGTGATTTTCCTTTCTCTTCCTTTGGTAGAATCCATGATCGCTTCCATCAGAAGTCCAACACAAGTACTAAAAGTTAAAGAGACTTTTGGGACCTGGATGAGAGAGTCTGCGGACAAGAGTGATGAGCGCATCTGGGTGACGGAACATTTCTCAGGTACCTTCCCCTGCCGAGGAGGCACGTCTGTGTGGGGGCTGTGCCCTTCCTCAGGTGCCTGCCTTCCGGCTCGTTCTGTCTGTGTGTCTGAACCCCTGCTGACTGGGGGAGCTGACAACTGCTCTTTGTTTTCCAAAGCACAGGGGAGTGGGCAGCATACTTTTCTCAGTTGAACCCACTGGGGACAAGCCTTGCAGGTCAGGTCTTGGGGCAGCCCCACTGGGTTCTCCCAATGTGCTCCCAATGTAGCTCATTCAGTTTTAGGCGAAATATCCAGAAGGAAACAAATAGCATTATGACGACAGTCTTGTAAAGCCCAAAACCATAATGTGGAAGAAATGTCAGAGACAGATTCTTGCACACTGTCCGTCTTTCTTTAAGGGGAGCACTTGTGCCCATCTTTCTTAGAGCTCTGTCAGACAGCCCAGGGAGAGGGTGCAGTGCCCCCTTGCAGACCTACTGCCCCCAGGCGTGACCCTGGTTGTGCAGCCCTGCAGGGACGGTTCGGGGACTGCCAGCAGTGGTGGCAGTAGCCTCGTTCCAGAAGGGGTCTGGCCGTCCTCGCCCATCAGAGCAATTGCTGAGACGTGGCTTCCTTTCCTCAGGGCTTGGTGACGCCCCTATTCCCAGCTGAGAAGGACACTGTGGCTCAGGCGAAGGAGGAACACTCAGTCAGCAGGGGCAGGAGCGGGTGGAGGGGATTACACGAGGGCCAAGTCTTCACTGTTCCCAGTACAGGCCTCTGTCGGTCTGACAGATTTTATAAACAGTCTAGAGTGGTCTGGGAGGGAGCGATACGGTTGTCCTGGGAGGCGCAAAGGCAACTCTGGCTTCTGCCTTGGAAGGGCGGTTCAGGAAGCCAGAGAAAAGAATTGGCCTTTGAGTCTGGGAGTCTGAGACTCCAACCTGGACACGGACCCTTGCTAGACACCTCACTCTCAACTTCCGTCCTTTTAACTCCATCCCCCGACTCCCCCCATGCCTTTCCCTGGCTTCTCCCCTGCAGGCATCAGGGTGAAGGAATTTAAAGACCAACCCTCACTGCTGAACGGCAGTTACACACTTGTGCACCTGCCGTACTATTTCCATGGCTGCGGGCATGCCGTTCACAACAACTCTCTCTACTACCACAAAGGAGGCTCCAACACCATAGTGAGGTGAGTCATCCGGGCCACAGCTGTCCTCCTCACGCATCCCAGACAGCGCCTGTGTGGAGGTTCAGTTATCTGAGAGTTACTTAGGCGTAGGGACCATGATTCCCTCATCTTTCTGTCCCCAGCGCTTGGCACACAGGGCTCAGTCAGGGTTTGCTAACTGAATGAACCACAGGACACAGTGAGGGAGCCCCATGACCTAGCTTCGGCCTGGGGTCTGCCATATTGCTGGTGGGGACACCAAGAGTAAGGTCAGAGCCAGAAAGAAGTAGATCTGGAGTGATAAGGGCTATAGCTCTCTTCTCCTTTGAAAAAAGAAGCAGGCAGAACCTAGCGCTCCCCTGTCAGGAAGGTGTCACACCCCGAAGTCAGTTGTATTCTGAAAAACTTGGGGTGTGAAGAATTTCATGTCACAGCTCAGATCATTGACGACTAAAGACTGAACACAGTGCAAAATCAGGGGTCTTTGTGTTCAGTTTGACCTGTCATCCTGATGGAGCCTGGCCGGGCCATCTCTCCTCCTCTTTGCTCTCCCAAGGGGAAGGGCGGTGGCCACCTAGGTAGACTAAGCCGTGTCTTCCTGGCTCCCCAAAAGAATTGCTAAAATTCTGTCTTTGCGGCTTAAGAAGACATCAAGTTTTGGGCTTTTGAGGCAGAAGCAGGTCATCTTGGGCAAATCGAGAAAGCAGGGAACTCAGGTTCCATCTTTGCCTACTCACTCCATGGCCTTGGACAAGACACCACCTCCTAGGCTCTGCAGGTCCTCAGTAAAAATGAGAAGATGGACCAGAGCCTCTGCAGCCCTCCAGCGGCAGCCCCATCTGAAATAATGCCATGTTATGAAAGCCATGGTCCGAGTCGCTCAAGAGATAAGGACCTGCAGGAAAACTCCGTCCCACTTCTCTTACCCTCACACCCCCCCATGAGGCCTCGCTGCAACAACCTTGCTGGCACTGGAGTGTGGGTTAGGCTGGGGACTTGACACACGCGAGCTATGGCTGGAAGCATCCCCCCATGGCCTCTCATCCCCCACTCCCAGCTCCTCACCATTTCAACATCTCCCTGGCTACCTTGTTTGCACAGTCTTGTGCTAACAGAAAACAGCAACCAAACCCCTCCTGTTTAGAAGCCAGCCCTCCCCAGACACACTCCTTCCAGTGCCCTTTCTCCTCATGCAATCCTACAGCTTCCTATTGCCACCTGGGCTGTGTTTACCTAGGGATGAGCATGGTGAGGGAGTTCTGGGGTGAATGAGCCCCAGAAAGAGGATTGGCCACTCCAAGAAAGAGTGGCTTCTAATGAATCTTAGCCCGGGTGATGCGCTGCTTAGGTCTGTCTGTAGCCCTGCTCTCCGCCAGCCACAGGGGAATTAGACCCCGTTTCTCCTGCGAGAGACAAGCCCCTTCAAGAAACACAGCTGCTGGGCACCTGGGTGGCTCAGGTGGTTAAAAGCTTCTGCCTTCGGCTCAGGTCATGATCTCAGGGTCCTGGGATAGAGGCCCGCATCGGGCTCTCTGCTCAGCAGGGAGCCTGCTTCCTCCTTTCTCTGCCTACTTGTAATCTCTCTCTGTCAAATAAATAAATAAAATCTTAAAAAAAAAAAAAAAAAGAAAGAAACACAGCTGCCAGGCACCACTACCAGAGCAATGGCAGTCTTGCCCTCCAGGCATTCAGAGGACGGAGAAGCCCAGAGAAGCCCGGGAGCTGAGCTGGGCAGGCAGGCTCTTCTCAAGCCCTCACTTGCCTCTGGCTTCTTTTTACACTTACTTCAGGGTCTCCTAATTGGCTTCCAGCTTGTGAGGCACCAGTGCACAGTCCCACTGTCCCCATTTCTCCTGCTGCTCAATGGCACCCTCTTGTGTTCTTCTTTTCTTTTAGCCTAGTGTTCCTGAATTTTCATTCCTGCAGTTAGGGTACTTTTGAATCGCAGTGGACTTTACTGCTCAGGTCTGGGTGTGGAGTCTGCCAAGTCAGACAGCCTCCAGGAGCGGAGGGTAGGGGACTCCGTGCTGTAGCTCAAGTCATCCCATCACCTTCCTGATGAGAAAACGGCCCTCACGGCAGTAACTTGGCTCCATCTCTTCTCAGCCGACGACTTCCTGTTCCATTTAGACTGTTGTGCCATGTTTGTCTTAAAAACTCCAGCAGGGGGTAGGAAGAACCCCCAAACTTGCAGTTAGAAAACTGAAATTCAAACTCCGGCTACTTACTTACGTTCCCAGGTCAGTCACTTCTCCTTTCTCATTTGTGAAATGAAAAGACTGGACTAGATCATTTTTTAAGGCCTCCTGAAGGTCTGAGAATCTTGGAGAGGACGTTTCAGGAGGTTAGCAAACACCCGAGGAATCATGAGGGTAAGGAATGTTCCTGGGGTCACGTGGCTTGCAGGTGGACCCTCAGAGGGAGTCACCATCCTTGACATCCTTGATGCACAGAGCATCATGGGTCGAACGGGTATGACCTGGAACTTAGAAATGCAGAGTCCCAGGCCCCACCCAGTTTGATAGAAGTTAGCCATAAAGCCACCACTGCCCACAAAAATGCTGACTCATACCTGCCTTTTTATACATTTCAGATTTGATTTTGGCAAAGAAACATCCCAAACTCTGAAGCTTGAAAATGCCCTGTACTTTGATCGAAAATACCTTTTCGCAAATTCCAAGACTTACTTCAATTTAGCTGTGGATGAAGAGGGCCTTTGGATTATCTACGCTTCAAGTGTGGATGGCTCAAGCATTCTTGTCGCCCAGTTGGATGAGGGGACATTCTCTGTGGGGCAACACATCAATACAACGTACCCCAAAACCAAGGCCGGCAACGCCTTCATTGCCCGAGGGATCCTTTATGTCACAGACACCAAAGACATGAGGATAACATTTGCATTTGATTTGTTAGGAGGGAAACAGATCAATGCTAACTTTGATTTGAGAACTTCCCAGTCGGTTCTTGCCATGCTGTCATACAATATGAGAGACCAGCATTTATATTCGTGGGAAGATGGCCATTTAATGCTGTATCCTGTGCATTTTTTGTCATCTACATTAAATCAGTGAAGAGAGGCATCCTGCTCCCCGCTCAGTAACTCTCACATGTTCTCTGGCATCATTTATATCCCAACATAAAGCTTGCCTTTAGGGTAACCAGGTCCTTAGCTGTCATAATCTCATGACTAGAGTGTTGATACGGTCAGGGAACCCCCTTTAAGTTCAGATTCCTTAGGGGAAGATAGCAAAGACAGAGTCAAAATGACTGAGATTTGGTGATTTCTCCACAGACTAGCTTGCCAAGTTAGCCGTCCCTCGTTAGGCCTTGTTTCCCCGACCGGTAATAGAAAAGGCCTGGCGAAGATGATTGGCAAGAATTCCTCTACCTGCAGGAAACCGTGATTCTTGGCCCTTGCTGCTCTCACAGCGGTTTTACATTTGGTTTTGGATTGGGGTATTTAGCCACGTGCTGAGCAAATTTACCTCCCAGTTTCTAAGCCCACTGACTTGAGCAGTGAATTCCTAAGTACTGACTTGTTTTCAGTGCCTAAGGAAGCCACATGGACGCTTTCAGGCTGCGGAGGGACCAGATTGCCCATAATTTATTAACTTTCTCTGCCTCTGCACCTGCCACCCCAGCACCAGAGTGATCATTACCCTCAGCTCCTGCTTGCCCCGCCACGATTAGTAAAAAGCCAGGCACAGCTCCACACTCGAGTTTGCTAAGGAAACAGAAACAGGCCCTTCCAGGCTCCTATCCATCTCTGAGCATGCTGATTGCAGGTGTGCATAAATGACTCCTCAGGCTGCCCTGGCTGCTGCTTCCACAGCGACGCCTCTGCTCTCAGAGAACTAAATATCGTGTAAGTAGGCATGAACCTGGCGAGAGCCATGGGACACCCTTGGCAGTTTTCGGGAGAGGCACGGTATGTGGCTATTATCTAGAACGGGGACTGGCCGACTAACGGCCCTGAGGCCAAGCATGCCCGCTGTCTGTTTCTGTAAGCTGTACTGGCATGCAGTCACATGCATTTGCTAAAGTAGTCACCTAGTTTGTGACTACTTTAGCAGAACTGAGTTGTTGCCAAAAAAGTTGAGGAGGGGCCCACAAAGGCTGAAACACTTACCCGCTGGCCCGTTATCTCAAAAGTTTGCCGACCCCCGATCTAGGGTATAAAGTGAGCCTGCTGGAAGGTTGATTCACCAGGGGCTGTTGGTTATGTTTTGTTTTGTTCCACATTAAGAAGGAATAATTTATATGGTTTGAGTGTTTGGTCGAGGGGAAGGGTGGGAACATCATAAAATTAAGTGGCCCTCCCCAAAAGCAGTTCCCAAACTGTTCTTTCCCTAATATAGTTTTTCTCCTTGGACGCCAGCGGAAAAATCCAGCTTAACTTGCACCTGAATGCCCTTAAGCATGTATTTTCTGCCAAATCCGTTCTTCAAACATTCTGCAGCCTGGGGTCCAGGCAGGGCTGCTAAGAGGAGAGAGAAATCTGGAAAGTTATTGGGGTCCCAAGGCCAGGAAGGGGACCTAGGGATTTTTCATCACTTTGTCTTCGTTGAGTTCGTGTGGCGGGGGTTAGAGTTAGGGGGGGTTGAGGGGGGTTGAGAGGGGAGGACAGCTGCGCGCTTGGGGGGTTTTCCCCTGTGAGTTCCAGTTCATACTTGGTGGCCCGGAGTTGTGGCTTTATACCGTATTAATAAAAGCATTTTAAAACTTAGGGGCTATCGAGATTTGAATATTTAAATCCCCCTAACCCCTGAAAACACATGGGCAGCTACTGGGGACTTTTGTTGTTGTTGTATTTTCAAAATAGCCGGTGTTTGAAACTTTTTCTCCACTTTTCTATCTGATTGGTTATGTCATGTCAGCATAGTTTTGAAAAAAATATGCTTTAGATTTATGTTTAAGATCAATGTGTCTAATGAATACTAGTCTTCTTTATTTAAATATACGTGTTGTTGTTTCTGGACATGGAGACCTGGATGTGAATACAGTTTCATAGTAATAGTAGTAATATAGTAATATATATAATGCTAATTGTATATATGGCAGCAACCAAAAAAGGTTATTGAATCAGCACATATTTCTTTTAGAACAAATTGTTTAGAAACCTCAGTCTTAATATCTGAGCTATCCTGGCTCCCTTAATTGTGAGGACGGAATCATATACTTACTGCTAGAAAAGCTCATTCTGGGATTTTTTTTCCCCATGGCAGAGTAGTACCAGGACAACGGAGTTTGACCGATATAATGGGTAATGCTAAAATATGGTTCAAGGTTTGCCTTTACAGAGGAGAGACTTTTTAAGATTTGAAAAACTTAAAAAATTAAGATTTTACTTGTTCTTGCCTGCAAGCTCTAGTTTATTTAGAAAAAAAAAAAAGGTTTGGGCTCACTGCTAAAATAGAACATACAACCTAATGTTTTTAGGCCAAGATATCACTTTAGAAGTTTACACTGTCACTTATAATCAAAGTTGCTTTAAAGCAGTTTCCAAATATCTGCACTTCTGACATCAGAATCAGAGCCGATAATGCTCTAATTCTTCTTTAATCTAGAGCAGATAACTTTCCCCTGGAAAGTAAATAACACCGTCCTCCCAACCTCAGCTGTAGGCCGGACCCTATTTCAAAGCATTTTCTCTCAAACTGATAATGTGTCCTTTTGAAGCCATGCAGGAAGTCAGGGTCTCCGTGCATCACTAAGCACAGGTGTTAGGAAAGGGAAACAGTTCTGGGGTGAAAGTTTTAAAATGAGGTCTTTGCACCCATCCCCATTACCTTCAAGGTTGCAAAGTGCCAAGGATCAAATGAAACCCTATGATTCTTGAGAGTCAGGAGTCCTTTTCCAAGTGCAAGAGGACATGTGGGCTGTGACTATTTGATGTCAAACCACCTGAAGAAGCACGTGCTCAGGCTTCTAAGTTCTCAGCCCGTGGCCATGACCTCGTGGGCACTCTATCAAAAGCCGTGGTTTCCAGGCTGTGAGCACAGAGCTGTACCATTCTGAGCAAAGAACGAATCATGGTGAACGGCTCTTTTTTGATTGTCATTTATTTAACATTAGTCCCGTCCCATAAAATAATCACTGCTGATTATGATCACATGTTGAAACAAGTGTATTCTTATGTTTATCTCTTGTTAATTCACATGTCACATTTAAAAAGAAAAAGTAACCACCAAAAACAATACTGTGGAAGAGGAACATGAGTGGCTCCTCTGTTGAAACCCTTGCAATCTGCTAACTCCTTCTGAAAACTGAAAAGTCATTGCTACAGACTATGTGTTCTCTATAGGAAGACATGAAAATTCTGTAAAACCGTAATGTAAAACTAGTCATTAGAACCAGAAGCAGATAAATGCAATGGACATCTGCTAATTTATTGGCATTGACAAAGCCACCTGAAAAGGACATCACCTTTTGGCCTAAAAATAAAAAGGACACATTTTTAAAAAACTGACTTTGTGTGAATTGGGGCAGGTATCTTCATCCCTCAATGCCTCTCTTTCATCTGTAAAATGTATAACAGTATTCCTACTTCCTTGGATTTTTCTATATGAAATGAGAAATGCTAAGACAATTGTATAATTCTTGAGAAATTACTGTTGTTACTTTTATAATTCACCCCTATGGAGAATCAGAGTGACCCTGTGGTTCTCACAGCCTGATTCAGGGGCTGCAGAGATGGGTCAGGAACCCGTCGGCACCATGGTCTCTGTCCACTGGCCTTTTCGATTAGGTAGTTAACAGTTCATACCAGCACTAAGGAAAAAAGGGCCCTTAGTTCTACAATAAATTTACAACAAAACTGGCCCACATAAAAAAAATACTGTTTGAGAACCTGTTGCTGTGACCTGCAGAGTTCTTTTTAACCTCCCCCAAAGGGTCTCTGCTACCCATGCAGGCACTGATGATGAATTTAGTAAATAAAAGTTTACAAAGCAAAAAGAAAGAAAAGCCCATAAAAAAATAGTAGTCTTGCCACTTCTTTTTTTTTTTTTAATTTAAATTCAAGTTAGTTACCATAGAGTGTAGTGTTGGTTTCAAGGGTAGAATTTACTGATTCATCCCTTACATATAACACCCAGTGCTCATTACATCACAGGCCCTTCTTAATGCCCATCACCCTGTTACCCCATCTACCCCTCACCTCCCCTGAAGCAACCCTCAGTTTGTTTCCTGAGATGAAGAGTCTTTTATGGTTTGCCTCCCTCTCTGTTTTTATTTCATTCTATTTTTCCTTTCCTTCCCCTATGTTCATCTGCTTTGTTTCTTAAATTCCACATATGAATGAATTCATATATTTGTCTTTGACATATTTTGCTTAACATAATACACTCTAGTTCCATCCATGTTGTTGCAAATGGCAAGATTTCATTCTTTTTGATGGGTGGGATATTCCATTTTATGTATATATCACATCTCCATTCATCAGTTGATGGACATCTGGGCTCTTCCATAGTTGGGCTATCGTGGACATTGCTGCTATAAACACTGGGGTGTATGTGTCCCTTTGAGTCAGTATTTTTGTGTCCTTTGGCTAAATACCTAGAAGTGTGATTGCTGAGTTGTAGGGTAGCTTTGTTTCCAACTTCTTGAGGAACCTCCATACTGTTTTCCAGAGTGACTGCACAAGCTTGCATTCCCACCAACAGTGTAGGAGGTTCCTCTTTCTCCACATCCTCGCCAACAAGTCGTTTCCTGACTTGTTAATTTTAGCCATTCTGACTGGTGTGAGGTGGTATCTCACTGTGGTTTTGATTTGTATTTCCCTGATGATGGGTGATGTTGAGCACTTTTCCACGTGTCTGTTGGTCATTTGCATGTCTTTTTTGGAGAAATATCTGTTCATGTCTTCTGCCCATTTCTTAACTGGATTATTTTTGGGATGTTGACTTTGATGAATTCTTCATAGATTTTGGATACTAGCCCTTTATCTGATATGTCATTTGCTAATATCTTCTCCCATTCCATCAGTTGCCTTTTAGTTTTGTTGATTGTCTCCTTTGCTGTGAAAAAGCTTTTTATCTCGTTGAAGTCCCAATGTTGATTTTTGCCATTTCCCCCCCCCCTTTTTTTAAGATTTTATTTATTTATTTGACACAGAGGGAGCGATCACAAGTAGGCAGAGAGTCAGGCAGAGAGAGAGGAGGAAGCAGGCTCCCCACTGAGCAGGGAGCCCAATGCGGGCCTCGATCCCAGGACCCTGAGATCATGACCTGAGCCGAAGGCAGAGGCTTTAACCACTGAGCCACCCAGGCGCCCTTCCCCTTACTTTTTTTTTTTTTAATTTTATTTTTATTCTTTGCCCAAGGGGTACAGGTCTGTGAATCATCAGGCTTACATCTTTCACAGCATTCACCAAAGCACAAACCCTCCCCAATGTCCATAACCCATCCACCCTATCCCTACCCTCCCACCCCCCAGTAACCCTCAGTTTGTTTT